>PITA01005030.1:71575-115839 GCA_004023965.1 Spilogale gracilis | reverse complement strand
GGTACCCTGGAGAACAGTGGGAGAAGGAAAGGAAATGGGAACTAGGGTAATCTAGGGAGGGAAACGAAACAACAGAGACTTTGGACACAGAAACAAACTGAGGGACTTGGAGGGAGGGGGTGGGGGGATGGGAGAGCCTGGTGGTGGGTACTGGGGGCGCCTAGAGCGTGGAGCACTGGGTGTTGGGAATGGGAAAAAATAAAATAAATAAATAAATAAATGAAAATGAAAAAAAAAAAAAAAAAAAAGACATGGAGGGACCATAGATGCATATTACTTAGTGAAAGAAACCAGTCTGAAAAGGCAGCTACATATATTGTGTGATTCCAACTATAAGACATTCTGGAAAAGGCAAATTAACGGAGACAGTGAAAAGATCAGCAGTTGCCAGAGGTTATGGGGGAAGGAGGGATAATAGACAAAGCCCAGGGGATTTTTAGGGCAGTGTAACAATTCTGTATGATACTCTAATGGTGGATACTTGTCATTATGCATTTGTCCAGACTCATAGACTGTATAATATCGTGAAGAGTAAACTGCAATGTGAACTATGGCTTTTGGGGATAATGAAGTATTGGTGTAGGTTCATCTGTTATAACTAATGTAACACTCTGGTGGGACATATTGATAGTGGGGGAGACATTGGGGTGAGGAGACAGGGAGTATATGGGGACTTTATGTATTTTCCATTCAATTTTGTCATGAATCCAAAATTGCTCTAAAAATTAAGTTTATTAAAAAATAGTAAAATGTCTCTGTGGCATTAGTTTCAGAATTACCAATTACGGTTCATAGCACTGGCTCAGACTTAGAGCATATTTTTAAGTAGTGGCACATTTCCTAAGCCATTCAGGAACGAATAATAGAATCAAAGATATGTTACTATAGGCCTCTAAAGTATACTAGAGGAATATGATGTGTCTTCTATGTTAGCTGCTCTGCTGGTTCCCAGAAAAAGGTGAATTTTGACCTAGAGGCAGTTAGGTTATTAAGTCAGATGTTGTCTTAAATTTAATTCATTTCGTTTTAATGGGGAAGAATGATTTTAATCTTAAAATCATTTCTTTCAATGTTTTGGCAATACCATAGGAAGAAAGCACACCTGCTTATTCTTACCAAAAAGAATACTTATTTTCAATGTAGATTTTCTAAGTTTGTTAATCTGTAGTTTCCACAAATGTTGGTACAATATTTCAAAGTCTATTTTCAAAACACATTAGCCTGTAGCTTTTGGCAATTTATTGTTACTGTTTTTTTAAATCCTTTGCTGCCTTTGGAAGTTTTCTTGAACAGCAAATTGACCAACAGGTAAATATACTGCTAGATTTTTAATCCTGGATATTAACTACATAAAATTTTTGCATGCATACACATTGTGATACTTGTCACATTCATGATGCAGATCATGGTATCTGGCTTTTCCTGTGATGCTGCCTTTTAGAGGTGTTAAAATCCACGGAACTATCCTTTTTTATGTTTAAGTCAGGTGAAGGCTTGTGAGATTAACTACTTCATCACAGTTATGTAAGTAGACTTCCCTGAATTTGGTGGATTCATTTTTCACTTAATAAAGCCATTTTAAAAGAGAAGTTACCACTGTAAGCAACATCCAGGAATTAAGATTTTATTATAAAAAAAAAGAATAGCTTATCATATAGGGCCATATTATAATGTTTCTTTACTATTTAATAGGAAAAGTAATTCTATTTTCTTAATGGTTTGTTTCTTTCCTCTACCCCTAAAGATACCCATTCTAGAAATAAAATTGAAGATCTTTCCAGTTCTTGGAGTAGTAGGTGGAGCAATATTTTCCTGTTCAAATTATTTCCATGTTATCCTCCATGGTGGTGTTGGCAAGAATGGATCCACTATAGCAGTAAGATACTAACTTCATCATCATTTAGTATTAATTTTATTATTATCAGATACAGCGATACTAAAAACATGCCAGTGTTCCAAGAATGGGGAAGGGAACCACACATAATACAAAAAGTATTTTAAAAAGTTTTTACTGTGGGTGCCTGGGTGGCTCAGTTGGTTAAGCAGCTGTCTTCGGCTCAGGTTGTGATCCCAGGGTCCTGGGATCTAGCCCCACATTGGGCTCCCTTGCTCAGTACCGAGTCTTCTCCCTCCCTCTGCTGCTCCCTTTGCCTGTGCTCTCTCCCTTGTGTGCTCTCTCTCAAATAAAGTCTTAAAAAAAAAGTTTTGACTGATAAAGCATTTTTACTTTCTATAGCCTTTTTCTTAATAGACTTCTATGACATCCTATTTCATCATCCACTGTCTTATCACTGTACATAATTGAGTTGCCATTTGTTTTCTTGCATATTGTGCCTTATAGTAATAGGGGAGAGGAGGAGAAGAAGGAAATGAGTTCCTTATTAAATAGCAGGAAAGTTGCCAAAGGTCATGGCAATTTATTACTCATGAAGGAAATTTTATTGAAATTTTATTGGAATATATTTTTAAAGTTATTATTTTATTTTAAAAGGTAAAATTTTAAACCTTAATTCTTACATTGAATAGGTACACCTTGTGTTTCTGGTTTTTGGTTTTTTTTTTACACTTTGCTCATGTTATAATACTTTTGTATTTATATTTTTTTAAGATTTTATTTATTTATTTGACAGAGAGAGCTCACAAATAGGCAGAGAGGTAGGCAGAGAAAGAGGGGGAAGCAGGCTCCTTGCTGAGCAGAGAGCCCGATGTGGGACTCGATCCCAGGACCCTGAGATCATGACCTGAGCCAAAGGCAGAGGCTTAACCCTCTGAGCCACCCAGGCACCCCTTATTCATATTTTTTTAAAACTTCTTCAATACTTTTATGTGGGAAAGGTCAGAATTCCTGCCAATTTTTTAAACAAATATAATATCTATGTTTTTAAAAACCATATTCTCATCTTTAAGATAAACATAAGAAGATAAGTACTTAGTCTAGTGATGTCATGTTCTATCAAAACACTGTTGCAGGTGCCTGGGTGGCTCGGTTGAGTATCCCAGCTTAGGTCTAGATCTGAGGGTGGTGAGTTCAAGCCCCATGTTGGGCTCCATGCCCCAGAGCCTACTTATTTTTTTAAAACATTGTTGGAATGTCTTTTTAGAATCATTTGGGTTATAGCTTACTCTCTTGATTTCTTTGGTGCTGTGGCTCAGAATTTCTGTCCTTTAAGAGTAGATTTAAAAAAAAAAAAAGAGTAGATTTGATTTTGAGAAAAAGTCAAAGTCCTAATGGAGCCAGGTTGAATAAAAGTAATAACCATGAAATATGGCATTTTTATTTTTTTGAAATACGATATTTTTAGTAGAAAAAAGCCTTGTACTCTTAAAATGATATAAATAGGGTCTTGAGACAGTTTCAAAGGAATCCACATAATTCATAAATTATTAGTCTTTCTGAATACATTTTATATATGTAATTCTAAAGCAAAGTGTAAAACTTTAGATATAGAAACCCTGATATATTTGGAAAAATTGGTCATTTTCTGAAGTGTTTTGTTAGTTGACCTCAGTACAGTAGGAATACTTGTTGCTTGAGCATGGATGATAAACAAGAGTACTACCTGCAACGTGAATTTTACTAAAGAAAATAAGATTTAGTGAGAATCGGTCACCACTTTAGAGTATATTTTATTAAGAAATAATTGATAAATGTTTGAAGGAAGACAAAAAAAATCAAACACTATGGCTAATAAGTGATGTTTTAAGCTCGTAAACTGATGTTTTTCCAATGTTTTCAGCAGCAGATTTTTTTTTTTTAAGATTTTTTTATTTACTTGAGAGAGAGAGAGAGCACGAGCGGGGGAGAGGGAAAAAGGGAGAGAGAGAAGAAGACTCAAGCAGGGAGCCTGATGCAGGGCTCAATCCCAGGGACCTGGGAGCATGACCTGAGCCAAAGACAGACATTTAACCGACTGAGCCACCCAGGATCTCCAGCAGTAGATGTTCTTGAATAAAATCTACAGAACTATATTACAGATAAAAGCACTATTAGTCTAAATTTTTATAACTTATTAACATATATTATACATATTATAATATATGTACATTTATTTATATTATATACATCATGTATACTATGTATGTAGTATACATCTTATGCGCACAGTTTATATAATAGTATTTATAGTATTTATAATATTGCTGTAATTTTATAGTAAATTCTAACATAACATGTAAACAATAAATAAGAATAATGCTGTTTTAATGATATATTTAAATTATTTAAATTGGTTATAGATTTAGTGAACCTTAATACCAAATTTATTTCAGTATTTTGTTTAGGATAAGCAGTACTAAGAGAATCCTGATTCACATAGATAAAAATGTAATGGGTTGGATTTACAGTGTTACACAAGGGAGCATTTGCAGTCTAAACACAAAAAAGGGGTAAGGGTGAGGGGTATTGGTGTGTAGAGACAATGGCAAAATTAAACTTTCCCTATCAGTGGTTAAGATATTTTGTAAAAGTGGCAGGTTGGGGTGCCTGGCTGGCTTTGTCAGTAGAGCATGTGACTCTTGATCTTGGGGTTATAATTTCAAGCCCCACGTTGGGTGTAGAGATTAGTTAAAAATAAAATTTTAAAAAATAAGTAAAAAATAAAATTGGCAGGTTAAAGCTTTATTTTGATATCTGAACAAAAATATGTTAACTTGGCAATCAAATGCTGATGGCCTTCAGCATAGTAAAATTTGGTATAGAATAAATCATATTTTTTAGTGGTAGTGTATAAATATATATAATTGAAATCACACATCTGTGGCACTGTATTTCCTCTCAGTAACCCTAGGGTTTTGTGGAAGTTTGAAGGCACAGTTAAGGTCTATATACCTCTTTAGTCCATATACGCCATTATACTCTTTAGGTGTCTATTCCTAACACAAAATAGATGTTCAGAAAATGTCTGCACTGTGATAAATGCAGTGTTAAAATATGATGCTGATTTTCTGATTTCTCCCTTAGGGCACTAGTGTCTTGTCACCTGGACTCCACATAGGAATAATTATTATATTGGCAATAATGATCTATAAAAAGTCAGCAACTAATGTGTTTGAAAAGCATCCTTGCCTTTATACCCTTATGTTTGGATGTGTCTTTGCTAAAATTTCACAAAAATTGGTGGTAAGAAATTCTTTTATTTATATTTCGTGACATAAATAATGTACTTGCTCTTCAAATACAAGGCTGGAAACTTTTATACAATGGGTAGGTTTTTAATGGGCATTATCATTATAATAAATAGCTATTTGTGCTCCAAGTAAAACTGAATGAGTTAATGTTATATTCAGGGAAATAATTTCTTTTCCATATGCGAAGTTCTTTTAGTTATCTGTTTAGCTATATTATCAACTATAACTTTCTGATACCAAGGAATTTAAATATCGGGGAACTTTAATGAGCTACCTAGTCATGAATTTGAGACGTTTTAGAATTAGTGTTTCCATATTAAATGTGAGAAAAATGGTCTCTTTATCTTTGTCTTAATAATAAATTAAAGTTACAATTCTTTCCTGAAAAATAAAAGACAAAATATTTAAAATTTAATAGTGAAATTATTTTGTTTGCTTTTTTATAGATAGCTCACATGACCAAAAGTGAACTGTATCTTCAAGACACCGTCTTTTTTGGCCCAGGTCTTTTATTTTTAGACCAGTACTTTAATAATTTTGTAGACGAGTATGTTGTACTTTGGATAGCAATGGTAAGTTCTTTTCTGCTAAGATTTTTTTTTTAAAGATTTATTTATTTATTTGACAGAGAGAGATCACAAGTAGGCGGAGAGGCAGGCAGAGACAGAGCAGAGGAAACAGGCTCCCTGCAGAGCAGAGAGCCCGACGCAGGCCTCGATCCCAGGACCCTGAGATCATGACCTGAGCCGAAAGCAGAGGCTTTAACCCACTGAGCCACCCAGGCGCCCTCTGCTAAGATTTTTATTTATTTTTAATACACGTCAGATAATCTTGTGCTTTAGAGTCATTTCAGTGAGTTGGCAGATAGTCTTACTATCTAGTTTATACTGTAGAAGTCTGAATATTTAAAATTAACTCCTTTTAAGCTGTGAATTGTGTTTTGTGTATATATATTTATATATATAGAAGTGACCCAAATTATCTGGAGATCAGGCTTTCAAATACTTAAATCCTTAAAAACCCAGTTGTGTGGGCACCTGTTTGGCTCAGTGGGTTAAGCCTCTGCCTTCGGCTCAGTTCATGATCTCAGGGTCCTGGGATTGAGGCCCACATCAGGGCTCTCTGCTCAGCAGGGAGCCTGCTTCCTCCTCTCTCTCTGCCTGCCTCTCTGCCTACTTGTGATGTCTCTCTCTTGCAAATAAATAAAATCTTTAAAAACAAAACCAAAACAAACCAAAAACCCAGTTGTGTACATTAAAAATATATCTTTCTCCCCCACCAAAAATACAAAGATGTCAAAAATCACTTGACCCTGCCCAAAGAACTGCAGATACTTTCTGGTGTCTGACTTTCACTTAATCAAGCTTGTTAGAATTATTCCGAGCTTATAGTAGGTAACAGGTAAATTAGATGGAATTAGTGTTAGACTATGTGGGCACTTACTGCATCAAGAACTGTCAGCTAATACTGAAGAAATAAACAGAAAAGACAGTACTACCAACTACAGGACTCTGGGACCATTTTTGTGCTAGAATAAAGCAACCTGATATATCTGTTTGGCTCTTGAGCACAGTGCGTAACTTACATCAGTAATGATTAACTCATCAAGCAAAGGTTAAATTCTCATTGACTATGTCCTGCTTAAGAAAGTGGTATAGATAATACATATATTAGTTTCTACTCAAAATGATTATAAAACACAAAATTATGTGCTTAAGAGAGCTCTAGCCATCTGAGGAAAAGAAAATCACTGTTGGTACCACCTTAATCACAAACATGGATAAAGCGAGCATTATTCAGTTTTTCTTTGAAATTGAGACATTACCTTTATGTTCTTCCATTAATGGTGGTTCTGGACAACTTTGCTCTGTTTTCCCTTACCTTTGGACCTCAGTGACTTTCACTTAATTGTTAGTGATACATAAACACATATTAAAGTGTGCTAAAAGAAATCCTTCAATGAATCTCTTGATACTTTGAATAATATACCCTATTTGTTAGACTTTGGCATTAAAATATATCTGTACACAGACCACAGGAGTACATCTGATGATTCTTTACACTAGATTCTATAGTATTATTCTTTTTCTAGAGTAAATAGCTTAATATCCATCATGCCCTATTCAAAAGTCTTCCATTCTTCAAATGGAGGTGAGATATAAGTCTTAATCCTTGGAGTTTTTCAGGCAATAGTCTAAAAAGTGTTTGAAAATCAGAATAATTTCCTTTAATTTGCTACCCAGTACACATATTTTTAGGGCTTCAAAACAATCTAAATTTAAGAAATGGATAATTATTCAAAATATCCAAAAATTCAATGTAGGTTTTCTTTTACCAAGCTTGCATACATATTACCAATTTAGTTATGTTTAACATAATTAAAACACCAGGTGTTAAAAATTCAAGCACTTATTTTGTAGTGAGTGAGTTGACCTGATGTATGGCAGTGGTAGAGATTATGGTGAGGAAGGCAAATTGAATGTTTCTCCAAACACTTTGTGGACCATATTTTAAAACAACAGAAAACACTTATGTGGACCAAACAAAACATATGTGCCCTTTAGCATCCCTACACAAAAGCTTATTTCAGAGAGAAAAGGATCAGATAGAGCTTTTCAAGTAAATGATTTCGGAGATTTTCCCCTATGGGTAAGAATTCCCTCTCCACTGGCAGAGCTCCCTCTTTAAAAGGAAGCATTTGCTCCTGTCCTTCGTAAATGTGAGCCTCCCTCTTTAAAAGGAAGCATTTGCTCCTGTCCTTCGTAAACTTTTTAGAGTATGCCTTCCTCCTTAATTTTGTATTCAACACAACTTTTTATACACCTACCCTCAACTAAGTTGTCTTTTCCAGGCCTTTACTTTCTTATAACCATCTCAAATGTATATGATAGAATGATATTGTTAATAGAGACTGGTAGCTCTTCCAAAAGAAAATTTATGGCTTTGTTGCACGGCAGAAAATTTAAAGAATGTGGAATCAGAAAACCAATTGTTACCTTCCAGCTTTTGTATTTTTGTCTAGGATTTTTACCACTCTGAGCTTCAGTCCTTATAACTAAAATACATTGCATGTTCCAGAGGATTATAGTGAGGTCCAAATATGAAATATATGAAAGTACTGTAAAATGTAGTATTTTCATTGAGAAATTTTAGATTAAGGTTTGAGATCAAGGGGGGTAGGATGTGGGAGACAGAAAAATATCTGCTGCTTCAGAAAAAAATAGACTGTAATACATTTCATATATTTTTTTTTGCTTCCAAAGGTCATTTCTTCATTTGATATGATGATGTACTTTAGTGCTTTGTGCCTACAAATTTCAAGACACCTTCATCTAAATATCTTCAAGACTTCATATCATGAAGCACCTGAACAGGTTCACAAGCATATTGACTAATAGCCCAAGGAAAAGAGGAGAAGCAGTTAGGGGAACCTATGAGTGAAGGAAATTCCCCTTTGCAGGAGGCTAGTATACAATAAATAAGGTTATATTTGAATATAAGACACTAAGTCTTGTAGATTCCATTATGTTTATTTCAGTTGTGAAGCCCTCATTGCGTTATCAACATTTTGATCACAGGTATTATAAGAGTATTACAATCTATAAATTAGAAACAAAATCAAAGAAATTTCAGTTTTCTGAGGACAAGAAAGTAAACCACTTTAGTTCTAAAGATCAATCTCTTTGTCTCAAAAGTCTTTATCAGATACTTGGGGTTTTCATTCCTAAAAGATTACATAAAAATTCAGGGCTTAAAGGATTTTAGCCATCTTAAAGGTGATGCTTACTTCAATTGCAAAAAATTGACAGATGAGTTCATAATACTGCATAAGTGCATGGATTGTAATACTGTAATTACTGAAACAAATGATGTTATAAGAAATGGTACTTTTAAGCCATTTTTCAAGTTATATTAATTACTGTTGTATAAAAGGAAATACTTGCTTGCAACTAGAATTTAAAGGAGCTACCAGAATTTTCTAGTTTATTTAGTAAAAGGAATTTGTCTTACCAGTTCAGAAAAACAAGTGAATCTTTATATTCATTCCTTGATATTCTAAGTTAAAATTTCACTGTCACTAAAAAAGTGGACATTAAAGATCCCCTTTTATGAAACATAAAAAAGTAGCTAAAGCAAGGTTGATGTAAGAAAATTAGTAATTTATGGGGCACCTGGGTAGCTTAGCCCCTTAAGCCTCTGCCTTCTGCTCAGGTCATGATCTCAGAGTCCTGGGATCAACCCCTAGTCACCAGGCTCCCTGTTCAGCAGGAAGCCTGATTTTCCTTCTCCCTCTCCTCCTCCCTCCAACCCCACCACCTCATGCTCTCTCTCTCACTTACTCTCTCAAATCTCTATAAAGAAAAAAATAAAATGAGTAATTTATGACATGGCAAAAACATCTCATGAGGAAAAGAGGGTAATATAATTATCAGTCATCCCATCACCAGATACTATGTACTGATTCTTATCTTTCCACTCTCACTTAAAAGTATTTATGTTGTTCATTATGAATATTAGAACTATTATAAGGATCTTTGTGACTCAGAATCCCCATCTTATTTTTATTTTTGTCCAACAGTTCTGTAGACCATAAGCCATATGATGAAATAATAAAATAAAGGAGTAATGAACACATACTGTATCTTAAGCAATAAAAAGGCATATTGAAATAATAGTCAAAGTTGATATTCCTTAACGGAAAAAATATGTGAATTAAGTACACAGGAACCACTCTGGAGTGCTTATTTGCTTCTAACTTTTACTCAAACTCAAATAAGACTTTTTTATGAATGGTACTTAAGATTTATATTCCAACAGAAACTTTGGTTTAAAAGAAATCCTTTACAAACTTTAGAAACTGGCTCCTTAATGTTAGATAATCAATAACTTCTTCCTATATAAGTTATCATAATTTTAAAAAAAGAATCAGTATGGACTTGCTTTGTAAAACCTGGAAAACCTTAAAACTAAGGTAAATTTGGGTCATGGGGCAAAAATTAAAATCTAAAACATGAAAGAACAGGAGAAAAATCCATCTTCTAATGGGAATATATTTTGAATGATTTAATGAAAGCAATTTCAGCAAAAAATAGTTTTTTAGCTGACATATTTCAAACAAATGCTGAAACAACTTAATATTTATTAAATCCAGTGTTTTGTATGTTACTCTGTTTAAAAAATGCAAATTTTTAGTAATAAGATACAAAATCAACTGTTCAAGTTTGGAAATGAATGTAATCAAACTTCATATATTTACTGAATATTAAAACTGAAAAACAGTATTTTCTAGGTAATTTAAAGACAGATGTGAGGTATTTAAACCATAAGTAATTAGGTATGTTAATGATATGCTTTTAATCATTACTAAGGGCATGTGTCATTTAATTGTGGACCAAGCCCAATTAAATGCCATTTTGATGTCTTTGTGGGAATGACCTATTCACAAATCTGTGTCTTAAAACTGATAGTTATATATCTTGTGTGATTTTCTTACTGGTTGTTAGCAGTTTATTTCAGAACACAAACTTGGGTTGCTTTTAATAAATATATAAGTCTATATAATTTTCTTTTGAAATTTTATTTTCTTTAGAATTGGCTGTGTAACTTCAGTATATACAGTGGAATGGACATAGAACATAAATTTTGTATATTTTTCCTTAAAGAAGATCAGTGTAACCTCTTATACTTGTGCTTTCTACCTTTCGGGACTAATAAAAATACACGGAAGCCAAAAGCTGAAATTAAATCATCTTTATTGCTAAAAGTTAATTAACAAGTGTTAAAGAGAAAAATACACTATTACTATTAAAGATTTTAAAGCTTGGTGTATATAATTTAAGAATCGCTACAACTCACATAACTGTTCAGATTTATGTTAAGGTTAACAGAATGAAGGGTCATGCACTTAAGCTAACAATTAACACGATGTATTATTTTAAATTAGAATTTTTAAACCACTCTAAAAGAATTATATGCCTCTTAGCTAATGTTATAATTGTATCATATCACTTAGGTTCAAGTTCTTCCTTCAAAGAGTCATCAGAATAACATGGACTGAAGAGACTTTCGAACGCTTGCCATCTCTTGCTGCTGCTGTTACATGAAAAGAAATATTAAACGTTTAATTTTTAGATAAGTGTTATACATATTTCGGCAAATAAAATATTTCAATGCTTGCATTACTCCTTATTTTTTCAGTTTAAAATATAATAACTTACAGTTTCCATCATAATTTTTTTTTGCAACATAGCCATTTCTTTTCTAAGTTCAATTTGTGCACCAGTAAGTAGACTATCATGATTCTTCTCCAAGTCCTCCATACTCTAAAACACAAAAGGCTAGTTCAGTTACAAACTACCGCTTTTCATCTCAGATTCCAAACTTGTAGAATTAATTTTCAAAAGTATAAACTTTTTAGTATTCAAATAATTTGCATTATTTATTCCAAATGAAAATATCCTAAATACTAATGGAAACAAAAATACCCATTAAAGGAATAAAAGCATCATGGATCAAATATTATAGGAAGTATAAAAGTAGTGTATCTTGCTCAAAATAATGGGTTAATGAGTTGCTAAGGATACTGTAATTTTAAAAATTTCTTCTAAGCTTTCTAAACATCAGGTACTTACGTTATTACAATAGTCAATGTGATGTGAAATCACAGGAATAAAATCTGTAATACACCTTTTTTCAATTTATGAAAAATTGTTATAAACCTTTAATTAATATAACAGTGATCCTAACTCCTACTATATAAAAAGTATATTAAGTGTTGTGGAGAAATTTTAAAATATTAATACATGATCACTCCCTTATTCCAGTAAGAAACATATAAACAAATAATGCAAAATATTATAGTAGGAATGGAAATGCAACATGTTGTAGCCACGTAGTAGAAAATAGGAATTAATTCCAATTTATTTGGCAAAAGAGTAAGATTTCAATTAGAAAAAGAAAAGTAATTAACAGTATTTTAGAGCAAGAGCCTAAGTAAAAGCATGGAAGTACACAATCAAGGGGGTTTCTGGAGGGGTGAGAATTACTGGACAAATGTAACAGTTGAAGCATAGAGAAAGAATCACGTATGGGAGGGAACCTGAATACCTAAGAACTGATAATGAGAAACTACTGACTTTCAGGAGGGTGGAGACGTTTTAGGAAGATAATATGACAGATCTATGAAGGGTAGTTTGGAGAACAGGAAAAAGTCAGTTGCGGTTAATAGTATAAGCAAAGAATGATGTGGTTGTAAACTAGGATAATAGCTCTGCGAATTAAAGGTACCACAGCAGAAGTAAAATTACAGGACCCACTAATAACTGGATATGAAGAATACAGGAGATGGAGAAGTCAAATATACTAAAGTTCCTAACCTAAGTGGTAACATTTAGTGATAAGATTTAGAAGAAATCTTGAGTACTTTACCAACTTAACACCAATTAAGTGGTTTTTAGGGAGCATTAGAACAAGCTGATTGGAAACACTTTTAAAGATAACTTTGGTATACATACATATTAAAGTTCTTTAAAAATAATTATTCTAAAACTACTAGTTTACTCAGAGCATTCGGATTCCTTTAAAAAGGTGACATTTTAACATTTGAACAAGATTATCTAAAAGAATCTCCACATTAAAAAAAAAAGCATGTACAGGATTACAATGAACTATGAATAGTTACTAAAAATATATATATCCACATGAGTCAATGCCACAAACTACAATTTGCTAATATGCAAATGTGTCAGGTAATTCTCAATCCACAAGTTTACAATCATCTGGCTTTATGATTATAAGACGGCATATAAAGCCATTTTTAGTCACTGTAATAATCCTAAAAGGAAATATGCCATAAAATATATATATATTACATTAGAAAATAAAAAATACTCATTTTCAATTGGGTACTTTCTATTTAGCAAACACTAGAGATACCAAGACAAGTAAAAAACTACCTAGAAATGACTTACAGACTCTTTTTCAGTCAAGACAGAACTATTAAAGTATGAATTTTATGCATATTATGTACATTTAGGTAAAACTCCCAATTACCATTTCCTGAAGAATTCCCACAAAAACATTAGAATCACAAAGTAAAAATATATTTAACATTTAAATCAAAATGGAAGGTAAGAATTATAAATGTATAAACAAAATGCTTTTCCTCTTAAAAGGAAAAAATGATCTACTTCCAAATATAATGTTATATAAGAATGTATGACATAACCAAATACAACAAACCTTTATGAACTGCTCATATAACTGTCTAATTGTTTTCAGTCTCTGGCTCTGAACAATTCTAGATTGTTGAAAAACTTTTTGTTGCTGTCGAAACATGTTCTACAAATGTAAAAGAAAAAAAATTACAACAATTTGGGTAAAATTTAAAATTTAGCAAAAAATAATTCTACATTAAACTTAAAAGGAATGGTTTTTAACTAATAGATCAAGTTCACCACTAATATACAACAATAATAACCCTGCCAGTCACTAGTAGGAACACTTAACAATACTCAAAATGTTATTTTGTTTGTTTTTTAATGTAGGCTCCATACCCAATGTGGAGCACAACACAGGGTTTGAACTCACAACCCTGAAATCAAGAGTCAGATGCTTAGGGACACCTGAGTGGCTCATTCAGTTAACTGACACTGCTTCAGATCGGGTCATGATCCCAGGGCCCTTGGATAGAGTCCTGCATCGGGCTTCTTGCTCATCAGGATGTCAGCTTCACCCTCTGCTTGCATCTCCCCATGCTTGTGCTTTCTTGCTTGCTCTCTGACAAATAAATAAATGAAAACTTATCCCCTTCCCCCGCAAAAAAGTCAGAGGCTTTCCTGAGTGAGCCACCCAGCAACCCAGCAATACTCAAAATATGTTTTAATTCTTGGTGCTTTCCCTATCAACACATATGATCCTTCCAATAATGCTGATGTTTCAGTTCCTTGGCCTACTTTCCACCAATGGTTTTTGTCTCCATCCTAATTCAGCCTAAATTTTGTCATTGCCAAGAACTACAACTTCTACATAGTACTAACAGAAAATGTCATATTAACTTTGTGTTAGATACTGCTCTGAACTCTTTTTAAATAAACATATTATGTATGAACTCATTTCATCCTCAAAACAACTCTGAGATAGGTATTATTACTCCCCTTTCATAGATAAGGAAAGTGAGACAAAGATAATTTTTCCAGTTTCACAACCAGCATTTGGTCATACTCAAATAGGATTCCAGAGTATATTTCCAGCATCCAGGCCTAACTATTCATTATTCATGCTGTTTCTCCAGGTAGTCCATTATTCAACTACTATTTGCCTACCATTTAGCACACTCTTAGTACTACAACTGAATAATCTGTCAATACTTAACATCCACTCATCCAATACCTAGTTTTCACTGTCCTTATCTCTATTCCTATGTCCTCACTTTCTTCCTTTCCAGCTTAAATTCTATGGTCAATCATAATTATGCCTTTCATATATATCCTGCCCAATTCTTACTGTCACACTTGTTTGGCTAAACCCCAATCCTGGAAAATTCAACTCTCCAGCTACTCTGCTACATCCCTGCAGCTGGTTATGACTGAGGAAAACCCAACAATTATGCTGACACGTCTCACTTTAAATTATGATCACTGTGATCACAAGCTTTAATTTGATCCTTAGTGCTGCTTGGAAATTACATTTCCCTAGTCCATTCACTGATCCACTCGGGAAAGTATTTCATACCTTCTCATTTGACCTCAAAAGACAATATGTTTTCTATCATCCAAGGACCTTAATTATTTCACTAAAGAAACACAAGTAATCCAAAGAGAACTTTGAGTATCACTATTTCTACCTACACACCTTCATCTTTGCTCACGTAATCTACATTCCTGTTTTTAAGGATGAACTGTCCTTGTTCTCTGCTACCACCAATTTCCTCACATGTTCTAACCACTGTTAAGAATTCAATAACTCTCCTCCTCTTTCCATTACTTCTTATTTTCCCTTCAAGATTATTGTGGTAGCACACAAACATGTTGCTTTCTCCATTTTTTTTTTTAAAGATTTTATTTATTTGACAGAAACACAGCCAGAGAGGGAACACAAGCAGGGGGAGTGAGAGAGGGAGAAGCAGGCTTCCTGCCGAGCAGGGAGCCCGATGTGGGGCTCGAACCCAGGTCTCCAGGATCATGACCTGAGCCGAAGGCAGTCGCTTCACCAACTGAGCCACCCAGGCGCCCCTGCTTTCTCCATTCTTAAACAAAAATGCACACTATTCCTTTTCTACTCAGGCAAACATGCTGTTTCTTTCTTTCCTATTCTCTCTTACATTCATTCTAATCAAGTTTTTGTACTCCCTTTTCTACCAAAAACATTCTGATCAAGAACACCAACAACATTCACATTGCCAAATCCTCCCCTTTTCACTCATAAGCAGCATATAACAAAGTTAATCCTCTCTAACTCTTAAAGGCTTTCTTGACTTCACTTGAAGTCATTTTTTTCCCTACCTATTATAGGCCACTCATTCTCAGTCTCTTTTACTGGTTCTCTCTCATCTTCTTGAACTCTAAACATTGACATACTTATTCCAGAGCTCAGTCCTTAGAACTCCCTTTTACATTTACAATCACTCCTTTGGTGATCTCATCCAATCTCATGGCTTAAATGCTATCTCTATGTTGAGAATTCCCAACTTTCTGTGTTAAACTCATACCTCTTTCCAGAACTCCAGACTCCTATGCCAATGGCCTACTCAACATACCCCTTGGATGTTTCATATTAACATTTCCAAAACTGAGCTGGCCAACCAATCCCTAAAATCACTTAATATAAACAGTATTGAGCTCTTAAATAAGAAATGTGATAATTTTATAAATGAAACAATGAAATAAAAGGATAGTTAATGTAGTTACATATATGGGTGGGGCTCACTTCAACCTCCCAGAGACATGGGCATGTAACACAAGTCTGGCCAGTAAGAGTAAACATGTTTTGACCATAATGACTGGCTCAGGAATGGGCAAATGATGCAAACTAGATCAGTGATATCTAGGACTTTTCTTTCTGTCAATTATTGACAAAACCCCAGTCCACTGGGGTTACTAAACTTGTAGCAAGTTTAAATTGCAAGAAGCTATCTTGCTTACCACATTGAAAGAGCTTATTAAGAACTGGAGACAGAGCCCAAATGACACTATATAAGCCGCCATTCCTTACACCCAGCCAGCTATGCCTGAAGCTAAAATACCCCAGACTTCTTTTATATAAACTAATAATCCTTCTTTTGCACTTTGACAATTTCTGTCACGTGGAACTGCAAGAACTGCAACCAATATAGGAAGCAAAGGTCAACAGGTTTTATAAGTATAGTATGCACCTGTAATTCTCTGGTTTACCATTAAACAGAACCAAAACACATAGCCAGCATGGGTAATGGAACCAAGCTGAGTATCATAGATCTATCACACAGCTAGGCTCTCCATTCCTACTTGACACTTGGTTGTAATTGATTATAAAATTAAGCGTGATACTAACAGCTAGTTTTTCTTCTTGTTCTTCAGCTTTCTGCACATCTATATCCCACTGCTGAAACAAAGTCAGAAATTGCTGAGAATATTCTTGGTTAAGCTTCTGCCTGTAAAACATAACAATTAATATTTTCATATTTTATACCAAAGCATTCAAAGCAAAATTTATTTGACATACTTTATAAATACTAAAGAAGGAAATAATGGCATCTTAAATTTTCAAATATGAAACCCAAAAATAAAATTATGATTTATGCTGATTTGGGAAGTATTTCTTTTCCTAACCAGCTAACAGAAAAGCCCTCTCACATGATTCAGTTCTTAAAAACTATGGAAGTTTTATTATATATGTAATTTTTCCAGAAAGGTCCATTTCATCTCTAAGAAGTTTTTTATTTTCTCCAACCAAATATAGGTTCTGATACGATAAACAGATTCAGTGAAGTTATTATGTTTATCATGTAAGATTTCCAAAAAGAAATATTCTACTTAATTTTTCCCATTTTGGCACAATAATGATTTTGTAAAAAAGAACATTTAAGTCAATTCAGCTAAAAACACACAGATGTAATATTAACAATAAGACTGATCTTTTTCAACATTGTTAAACAAGTAACTCTCACAAGGCTAATAACTTATAAGACATTTAATTTTTATTCAGTTGGTATATTTCTAGAATGAATATAAATAATCTTTAGAGTAAAAAACTCAGTTGTTATTTAAATGGAGAAAAAGTTAATCTGCATTGATTTCTAAGAAATGCATCTCAAGTATATGAAGAATTAAGGTTATAGAACTAAAGGACTTACAGAAAAATCAAGCCAAATATGTATTTTACTAGAGACCCCAATAAATAGAAGATGATAATATTTTTCATAATTTGCAGCAGTGAATAGTAAGAAATGATACAAATGTCATGGCTGTGAAACAACCAACAACCTTACCTTTGCTCTTGTTGGGTCTTCCAAACATGTTCAATTTTCTGGTTACTAGTTTTGAGAGAAGCCTTGGTATACAATTCTAGTCTTTTTCTCTTGGCAAGAAGAGCCTTGTTAATGTCAGCTTTATTGAAAAAAACATTCATTAAACTTAATGTTGAAAATTATTTTGTCCCACATATTTAAACTAAATAAGGATATAGGTGGTTCAACAGTTTTGGAAAGACATTTAAAAATAAATCTTAGGGACGCCTGGGTGGCTCAGTAAGATAAACCTCTGCCTTCGGCTCAGGTCATGATCCTGGGATTGAGTCCTTCATTGGGGCCCCTTGCTCACCAGGGAATCTACTTCTCTCTCTGCCTGCAGCTCTCCCTGCTTGTGCATTCTCTCTTTCAATCTCTCTCTTTGACAGATAAATAAATAAAAATCTTTAAAAAATTCAATCTTAAAGTAAATATAATATTAAAAAGCAAGATTATTTGCTTTTTTTCCTAAGAAGACTTTCAGCTATCCCTGTTTTATTTTGGTATCCCTATTTTTATTTTCCTAGAATTAATTTTTTAATTTAGAGATGATTCAAAAAAGCTAAACATGAATAAAGAAAGGGGAGTCTCAAAGATAGATATTTAACATCCTCATGAGAAAACACTAACAAAGGCTAAATTTTTCTAAATTTGTAAAATACTCTTCAACTAAAAGAACTTATTTAGATGAGTTATTGCTAGGACTCAGCATATAAAATGAACAAAATCATTTTTAAAAAGAAGTCAAAAAAGGGCAGTGGCTCAGTCAGGTGTCTGCCTTGGGCTCAGGTCATGATCCCAGGGTCCTGGGATGGAGTCATGCATCACAGCTCCCTGCTCAGTGGGGAGTCTGCTTCTCCCTCTGCCTACCACCCTCCCCTCCCCTTGTGTTCTCTCTCTCACAAAAATAAATAAATGAATCTACAAAGAACCTCAAAAGGATAAAAACAGTTAATTATTTTTAAAACATACAGTCCATGATATTTTTTTTCCCAAGATTTTATTTATTTATTTATCTGACAGAGAGAAACACAGCTAGAGAGGGAACACAAGCAGGGGGAATGAGAGAAGGAGAAGCAGGCTTCCCGCCCAGCAAAGAGCCTGATGTGGGGCTTGATCCCAGGACCCTGGCATCATGAACTGAGCTGAAGGCAGACGCTAACAACTGAGCCACCCAGGTGCCACAGTCCGTGATACTTTTAAACGTAATTTTTATGAAGATAAAAACGAAGCATAGAAAAATTTTTAAGTAAATATCTTGACAAATTCACTCAAGAACCCTTTTAAATACTGTCATAGAACTTTTTTTTTTTCCTGGACTTACTAAAAGAAAATTTTTTTCTTACTGAAATATAGCTGACACACAATGTTATACATTAATTTCATGTGTATAATAATGACTTCTGGAGCTTTTTATAGGACATTTGTAAAAATGTCCATAGGTATTGTGTTCCATAAAATTTTTAATACCTCAAAAAATGCTTTGCTAATACATGCATATGAATCTACTATCAATAATTATATCTCAGTAGTCATGTTGGATCTGTATTATTATACAAATATTTTGTATTTCCAATATACACCTATGATAAATTTAGAAGACAGATTACAAAGCATACATTTTTCCACCACCAAAGAGAGCAAAGCTTTCAAAAAAGACTTGACTGAATATACCATCCATATAGAGAAACCAAATATTGACTCTTTTTTTAAGAATACTATCCTTTGGGGACGCCTGGGTGGCTCAGTTGGTTAAGCCACTGCCTTCGGCTCAGGTCATGATCCCAGAGACCTGGGATCGAGTCCCACATCAGGCTTCCTGCTCGGCGGGAAGCCTGCTTCTCCCTCTCTCACTCCCCCTGCTTGTGTTTTCCCTCTCTGGCTCTGTTTCTGTCAAATAAATAAAATCTTTAAAAAAAAAAAAAGAATACTATCCTTTGGGGCACCTGTATGCTCATTTGGTTCAATGTCCCCCTTTAGGTCAGGTCACAATTTCCAGGTCCTGGGATTCTCTCTCTCCTTCACCCTGTGGCCCCTCCTGTGGCTCATGTGTGTCTCTCTCTCAAATAAACAATTAAAATCTTAAAAAAAAAAATACTATCCACTAACGGTTAATGTAACTAATATTAAATATACTATTTAAGGTTTATAAACTTTTTATCTGATTATGTATTTCTCACTAGCTAGCACGGTTACCTTTATAAACAACATAGTTTAATAAAGTAAAATATAACAATAAAGAGGCATTTTAAAGGGTTCAATTTATACTGCCCCTAAGAAAAGAACACAGGCATGTTATAAAAATAACTAAAGTGAGAAAATGAAAAGCTAACATATATATAGATATGTGTGTTTTTAACACTTGCTTCATGAGTTTGTGAAAGTTCACATAAATGGAGTAAAGACTTTCCCTTTCCATTTTTGTTCTAAAATTGCACAGTCCATTAAATTCACACATATATAAAGTAGAAACACCAGTCTTACCTCACCATTGTTAATACCATTCTTACTCTTCACATCGACAACTGAAGAAGATTAGGTAAGAAAATCTATGTAATAGAATCACACATACTTAGGCAAAATCTTATATATGAGGATAAGCATTAGGTAACAGTCTTATAATCCACTGATTAACATTTCCTATTACTCAGGTTATGTGTTATATGGTTTAAAATAATTATCTTAAAAGACAAATATCTCCTAAAACATACCTCCAAATCTTTCCAGCATATTTTGTACTTCACCCCTGTGAAATTACATTAAAATGTTTAAATTAAAGATTGAAATATCACACAATGTATTGTACATACAGTACTCATTGGACAACCAAAGTAGACGTTTCTTAAAGTAGTTTATGTAATAGGCAAAAATTATTTTGAGCACATCACCCCACATCTTCAAATATTGCTGCTGAAGTCCTTTTCTTCCCATGCTTATCAATTAATGGAGCCTTCCCTGCATTGACAATAAAAAAGAAAAATATTTTTGAAACTACGTATTCCATTTTAGTAATTTTTAATGGTGTACTATCTTAACTTTAAGGCTCTTAGGCTTTTTTGCATCATAACTTTTTAAAGTAGACATATAAATACAGTACTTCCTCTGCAGTTTAGATGGAATTAAATCAGGATTCAGGACTATTTTATAGGAACAATTTTGCAAGTCTTCCTGTGTTAATGTCATAGTAAGCCATGTTTTTATTTATTTTTATATAATGTATATTTATGCCATATAAAAATTTATTTATTTATTTATTTATTTATTTATTTATTTATTTATTTATTTATGAAGCAGACATCAGGAGAATAATGACTATAAAGGTAAAAGATGCTGTGTAAACTTTTTGAACTCCAAATGAGAAACATGGAAGTACAAGAAAATGCTTTACAAATAAAAGTTTTATATAGTCTAAAATGTAGTGCCTCCCAAAGGTATGAACTACAGGACACAGTCACTGCCCAGCAACATTAGACATACTGTACCTTCAGTAACATCCTCCTCTGAACCACTCAGATCTTTTTTATCTTCTTTCTCAAAGTCATAGGCTCTTATCACCTGATCCTCCATTGATGTCTTCCCAGATTTCCCTGTATGTTTTCTTCCAGAGGGCACCATATTTAGATGTTTTCTGACTTTTAAAAAATAAATCTCTCAAAACTTCTGAATCCAAAGACACCATTTAAGTAAACTGGTAAATTTCAAAATTAGCGCTATCACATAATTATGTTAGTTGAATAACGTTTTACGAGTCTCATTTATTTTGTTGGCCCAAAATTAACAAAGACGATAATGACAGCATCGGTCTTGATTTCAGGTATGTGGCGGGGGTGAGTGCGCATCTGAGGGTTATGAGATGGGAATTTTAGTCCCGCCTCTGTCAGATTCTGGCTAAATTTGGGCTAGATTCTAGTCTGTGCATTTCTGTCACAAAGCGAAATTGTAGTTGTTGACAAGTTCTATCCCGTGAGCATGCCCCACAATAAGTTTACAGCAAAATAAATATAAAATAAGAACGTTCTGCAATCTGTGCCTTGAGAAATAACGATTCCGCGTAAGATCTTCACAACACAAGCATTGAGGACAAAGAGAAGCCTTAAGTTCACCCTGTTTCTGACGAGTTTGGGGAGGGCACGAGGGAGAGCCATGCAGAGGGACGAAGGCCCACCCTGCTACCCCGCCCAGGGCATCGCGACCAGTGAGAACCCCGTTCAGGGCCCTGCCCTTAGTGAATTTCACTGACTTCATTTTCCTGTCAGAGACCCCAAGTAGAGCCAATCGGAAAGATTAACCTCACAAATCAAGAGAAGCCTCTGGCTTGGACTCTCGCGCTAGAATAAGTCCTCCCCTCCTCACGCATGAAAAAAAAAACTCAATGGCCAAAGACTAAAGGTATAGGTCTCCAGATAGATGACCCTACCACTCCAGCCTCCACCGCCCTATTTCCTCGACTGGCATCAAAGAAACCCCAAAGGCCAAAAACTACAGGGATAGCTCTCCAGACAAGTATCTCTGCCACTCTAGTCCCCACCACCAGCTCCTCACCTGAGGTGTCCGCTTGCGTGACGTTCCTCTGAAGAAACTCAGAATTCACGCGGGAGAAAAGCCAGAGTCGCTTTCGCCTGAAGTCGTCGCTGATTGGCTGCTGGCTGTGCTCATGCGTATAGAAGGTCCCAGGCTCTACCTCCACCTGCAACGGACCACGAGACTGCCGACCCAGGGTGCCTTGCGGCCGCAGCGTGTGAAGATTACCGGTCTTGAGGTATGTTGTTGTATGGTTTTTAACTTGTTTAAAATTTTTATAGTACTTGAATCTTGCAGAATATAAAGTTATGAAACATGGTTAACACATGACCTAATTTGTGAAGTGGAATTTTACTAGAACCCTTGGCATTTTCTCAGGAAAGCCCTTACATCCCATCCCCCGCCTCCAGTTCCCCTTTCAGAGATATTTTTTAAATTATCCTGAATTCTGTGTAAATAATCGTCCCTCCCATTTTCTAAGTTTTGTTATCACATATAAGTGTCCTTAACCTTCCTTGGTTTTGTGTTTGGATGGTACCAAAAAAAAGTACCATATTCCTTGTAATATTCTTCCACTCACTTTTTACTTCACATTATGTCACTAAGAGAATCTATATTATCAGGTGTAGCCATAGTTCTATTTTCACTGCTGTATAATATTTTATTGCGCCTCACTTCCACAGTTTATTCATTGATTTTCCTGGCCATACATATGTGGGTTGCTTTCAGAGCATAGCCTATATAAACAATGCCACTATGAAATTCTGATCTTATGCATATATGCTAAAGTTTTTGTGGAGAATCTAGGTGTGAAGTTGCTTTATGTCCCTGCCAACAGAGTGAGTTCCCATTGTTTAGTATATTCATCACTTGGTATAGTCAGATTTTTTAATTTTGCCATTCTGTCAGGTATAAAATAAAACTACTTTGGGGTCTGCTTTATATTTCTCCAATCACTCAGAAGATTAAAATCTTGTTATGCTTATTGGCTGTTTGCATTTCCTTTTCCTTAAAATATCTATTTGTGTTTTTTGTTGTTTTATAAGCCTTTATATATGCTGGGTATTAATCTTTATGATGTTTTCTGTATGTTTTCAAAGAAACATCTTTGTCCTGAAGTCATAAAAATATAAAGGTTTTAAAGTTTTATTTTTTATTTTTTAAGACTTTGTTAATCTAGAATCAATTTTTGTGCCTGATGTCAAGGTAGGATCCAGTTAAATTTTTTGCCCCAAATGGAACCCATTTTATTGAATAGTTCCATGTAACAGCTCTACTTTCCCTGTAACAGCTCTGTGTTCCTTTGTATGAAGTTTCTACATGTTTTTGAGTTTGCTTCTTTAATCTGTTCCACTGGCCAGTCTGCCTGTTCCTGTGCCCAAACCATAGTTTTTGGTATCTATTTTTTTGTGTGTGTGTGGGCAGCAAAACAAAGTTTATTGGGCAATAGCAAAGTGACAGTACAAAGCTCCCAAGGAGGGAGGGGACCCGAAGGGGTTGCCCTATCTTTGGTATCTTAATAGGACAAGTCTCATACCTTATTTTCTTCAGGAGTATTCTGTATATTTTTGAACTTCTTTTCATTTAAATTTTAGAATCTATTTTCCAAGTTCCATGAAAGAAGAAAAACCTCTTGGATTTTGATCGGAATTGCATTGAATCTAGAGCTCAGTTTGAGGAAATGAAGTCTTCTTAGTCTTGAATATGGCATATTTTCCATTTATTTAGAACTTCTCTGATATCATAAAGTTAGTCCTTTTTTCTGTGTACAGGGTTTGCACTGTTATCAGATTTATTTATAAATTATATTATTTTATTCTAATTGCTGTATTTAAAAATCCAGTTGATTTGTTATTGATCTTTTTCTTATTTCCAGCTGAATATAATAATTTGTAGAGGCTGAGATTGTATAATCATATCATCTGTGAATAATGACATTTTTGTTTCTAATTCTTAGGCTTTTTTTTCTGACTGTACTCACTAGAATGTTTAGTATAGAGATGAGTAGAAGCATCAATACTAAACATTCTTCCCTATTTTATTTTATTTATTTATTTTTTAAAGATTTTATTTATTTGACAGAGAGAAACACAGCCAGAGAGGGAACACAAGCAGGGGGAGTGAGAGAGGGAGAAGCAGGCTTCCCGCCAAGCAGGAAGCCCGATGTAGGACTCGATCCCAGGTCTCCGGGATCATGACCTGAGCCGAAGGCAGTCGCTCAACCAACTGAGCCACCCAGGTGCCCCCCTTCCCTATTTTAAAGGTCATGTTTCTAAGGTTTCGATCAACAGTGATGATGCTCTGTGTAGGTAGTTGCTCTTTTTGCAAATGTAGCTTCTATTTGTACTTCAGTAAGTTTTTGTTTTTGTTTTTTTGCTATGTTTTGTCATTCTGTTTTAAATCATGAATGCTGCATTTTATTTATTTTTGTATCAAAGGGATCTTTTCTCTTTATTTTGTTGATGTGGTGAATAAGATTTATATGCTTTTCTAATGTTAAACTAAACCTACATTCCTGTGATAAACCCAAGTTGATTGTGGTATATTAATTTTGTAAGCACGTTGCTATGTTTGGTTTATACAACATTTTGTGTCCATTTTCATGACTGAGACTGGCTTGTAATTTTTTGCTCTTACCTAGTTTGGAATGAAGTCTATGTACACGGCTTGCTATGTGTTATCAAGTCTTTGTTCAAATGCTAATGTTTATATCAGTGAGACTTTTTCTTCCCCTACTTTTAAATATTGTAAATGCAAACTCTGCACCTTATTTCTTCTCTTTCCCTATTCCCCTTTCTCATGTACCCTTCTCCTAGCACTTATCATTTCTTATTATAAATGTAATTTATTTACTTTATTGTCTCCCCCAACCTCCTTTAGAATGTAAACTCTGAAGGGCAGACAGGATTGTATATAGTGTGAGGAACAGATCTAATTTCATCTTTTTTCAAATGTCTATACAGTTTTCCCACCAACATTTACTAAAACATCAACCTTTGCCCCCTCCATTTGAAATACTACCTTTATTATACACTAGATTTCCATTAAGAGTTGGGTCAGCTTCTGGATTTTATTACGCTCCACTTACCTATCATTCATGTACCAGTGCCATACTGAATTATAGACACTTAGGAGTGTGTGTGTGTGTGTGTGTGTGTGTGTATAAATAAAAGATTTACATATTTTAGAGAGTGAGAGTGCATACACAGAGGAAATCTCAAGCAGACGTCTCACTTAGTGGGATCCCTACGTGAGGCTCAACCTCACCATGGTGAAATCATAACCTGAGCCAAAACCAAGAGTCAGAAGCTTAACCACCCATACCACCTACGTGCCTCATGAGCATATTTTAATATCGATAGGCCAATTCCCCCTCATAGCTAATTTTTTCAGGAATTTCTTAGCTATTCTTGCATTTTTAAAAAAAGATTTTATTTATTTATTTGGAGAGGGAAAGTGAGCGAGCATGGAGAAGCAGGAGGAGAGGAAGAAGCGGGCTCCCCGCTGAGCAGTGACCCTAATGTAGGACTCAATCCCAGCATCCTGGGATCATTAACTGAGCTGGAGGCAGACACTTAACTGACTGAGCCACCCAGGTACCCCTTTGCATTTTTAAAAATGTGACTTTTAGCATCATCTTGTGTCTCTCTAAGATGAAAAACCTTGGATTTTAAGTTTTTATTTAAATTCCAGTTCGTTAGTGTACATACAGTGTAGTATTAGTTTCAGGTGTACGATATAGTGATTCAGCATTTCTATACAACATCAAGTGCTCATCACAGCAAGTGCACATCTTAATCCCCATCACCTGTTTTACCCATGCCCCCACCTGCCTCCTCTCTGGTAACCAGCAGTTTGTTCTTTATAGTTAAGAGTCTGTTTCTTGGTTTGCCTCCTTTTTTCCTCCCCTTTGCTCATTTGTTTTGTTTCTTAAATCCCACATATGAGTGAAATCATATGGTATTTGTCTTTCTATGATTGACTTATTTTGTTTAACATAAATCCATGTTGTTGCACGATTTATAGCAAGATTTCATTTTTTGTGGCTGAATAGTATTCCATTCTGTATATACCACATCTTCTTTATCTGTTTATCAGCTGATGGACAGTTGGGCTGTTTGAATAATTTGACTATTATATACAGTGCTGTTATAAACATCAAGGTGCACATATCTCTTTGAATTAGTATTTTCGTATTCTTTAGGTACATACCTAGTAGTTCAATTGCTGGATTGTAGGTAGTAGGTAGTTCTGTATTAACTTTTTGTGGAATGTCCATGCTGTTTTCCAGAGTGTCTGCACAAGTTTGCATTCCCACCAACAGTGTAAGAGGTTCCCCTTTCTCTACATCTTTGCCAACTCCTGCTGTTTCTTGTGTTGATTTTAGCCATTCTGACAGGTGTAAGGTGATATCTCATTGTAGATTTTTTTTTTAAGATTTTATTTATTTCTTTGAGAAAGCATGAGCTGGGGCGGGCATGGGAGAAGCACAGATGTTCCAACCCATGATTGTAGAATGTTTTTCTATTTTTTTGTGTTGTCTTCAATTTCTTTCTTTGGTGTTTTACAGTTTTCAGAGTATACACGTCTTTCATCTCTTCGGTTAGGTTTATTCCTAGGTATCTTACTGTTTTGATGCAATGTAAATGGGATTGATTCCTTAATTTCTCTTCCTGGTGCTTCCTTATTGTTGTATAGAAATACAACAGATTTTTTTCTTTAAGATTTTATTTATTTGTTTTAAGAGAGAGGGAGAGCACAAATAGGATCAGGGGCAGAGAGAGAGGAAAAGGGAGAAGCAGATTCCCCGCCAAGCAGGGAGCCTAATGCAGCTCTTGATCCCAGGACCCTAAGATCATGACCCAAGCCAAAGGCAGAGGCTTAACCAACTGAGCCACGTAGGCATTGCTAGAAATGCAGCGGACTTCTGTACATTGATTTTGTATGCTACAACTTTACTCATTCATGTATTAGTTCTAGCAGTTTTTTGGTGGAGTTTTTCGTGTTTTCTGTGTAGAGTACCATGTCACTTACAGGTGGTGAAAGTTTTATTCATTCTTTGCTGATTTGGATGCCTTTTATTTCTTTTTGTTGTCTGATTGCTGTGGCTAGGACTTCTAGGACTGTGTTCAGTAACAGTGGTGAGAGTAGACACCCCTGTCTTGTTTCTAACCACAGGAAAACCTCTCAGTTTTTCCCCATTGAGGGTGATATTAGCTGTGGGTTTTTCATATATGATCTTTATTATGTTGAGGTATGTTCCCTCTAAACTTGTATTTTAAAGGGTTTTTATCATGAGTAGGTGTTGTATTTTGTCAGATACCTTTTTTTTTTGCATCTATTGAATAATCATATGGTTCTTATCCTTTCTTTTATTAATGTGGTATATCCCATTGATTTGTGAATATTGATCCACCGTTGCAACCATGAATAAATCCCACTTGATCAATGGTGAATGGTTTTTTTAATGTATCGTTGGATTTAGTTTGCTAGTATTTTATTGAGAATTTTTGCATCCATGTTCATCAGGGATTTGGCCTATAGTTTCCTTTTTTAGTGGAGTCTTTACCTGGTTTTGGTATAGAGTAGTGCTGTCCTCATAGAATGAATTTGGAAATTTTCCTCCCCTTTCTGTTTTTTGAAATAGTTTGAGAAGACTTGGTATTTAAATTTTTTTTTTTTAAATGTTAGGTAGAATTCACCTGTGAAGCCATCTGGCCCTGGGCTTTTGTTTGTTGGGAATTTTTTGATTGCTAATTCAATTTCTTTGCTTGATACTGGCCTGTTCAAGTTTTCTATTTCTTCCTGTTTCAGAAAAACATTGACTTTTTATTGGGATCTCATTAAATTTATAAATTTACTTAGGAAAAAAAATGACATTTTAATGATGCTAAAATTTTCCAACAAAGAGCAAGGGGTATTTTTCCACTAGTTCCAGTATACTTTTGTGTCTTTTTGTTTTTGTTAGATTTTTTTTTTTTTAAAGAGAGAGAGAACACATGAACGAGCACAAGCAAGGGGAGAGGCAGAGGGAGAGAGAGCAGCAGACTCCCTGCTTAGCAGGGAGTCCAACGCAGGGTTTGATCACTAGACCTAGAGATCATGACCTGAGCTAAAGGCAGACACTTAACTGACTGAGCCACCCAGTCACCCCTAAAATGCTTAACTACACAAAAGTGGGGCACCTGGGTGCTGTGAGCCTGTGGATACAGCAATGGCACAAGCTCTGTTGGAATTTCTTGTTTCTCTTTGAGAAGTTCATCATATTCTGTATCCTAGTAATGCTGAAGGCATGGGCTATGTATGATTTTATTTTTTCTTATGCTACTTTATGGTTCTCAGAGAAGATGTATGAAGAAATTCAGATTCAGGAAGGTCACCATTAACCAGATTGTGCCATATTCCCCCCGACGTCTTTCCTTGTTTTTTAAAATATCACCAGAGGTGTATCTTTGATATTAGACTTTTTTTCAAAAGTAACTTTTATAATTTATTGATCTTTTCTATTAAATCTAGTTTTCTCTTCCATTAATTTTTGCTATTTATTATTTTTTTATTTATTATTTTTTTCTATTTTGTTGTTCATTTTCTAACTTTTTATGTTGGATCATTAACTTGTTTATTTTCAATCCTTTTCTTTTCCAAGATATTCAAGATGATAAATTTTTATGTATCCTACCTTTAACTGAAACCCATAAGTTTTGATATGCAACATTCGCATTGTCATCAGGTTCTAAGTATTTTTAAGTTTCCATTATGAGAGTTCTTTGACGCCTGAATTATTTAATATGTTTAGACTTTCAAGCAAATGTAGTTCTTCAATTTTATTTTTTGACTAGAATATTCTAACTCAATACCCTGTAATCTGGATCATGCCTGTGATATTAAATGTGTTACCTCTTGCTTTATGATTTAGCACAAGGGCCATTTAAAAAATTATTCAATGTGTGCTTGATAAGAATGGGTAAGCTCTGATTGGGAGGTGCTCAGTTCTAGATATGTCCATCTAATTCAGTTTACTAATTGTATCATTCAGATCCTTTAAGACTTTGCTGATATTTTTGTCTCCTTGACTTAGAAATAATTGAGGAGTTACTGGTTATGTGTTATAGTCTTCCACTCTGAAAGTGAATTTGTATGTGTTCCCTTACAGTGTTATCAATTTTTGATTTTTGTATTTTGAAACTAGTTAGGTACATGCAAGTTTAGAATTTATTCACTTTTTGGTCAGTTGAGACTAATCATTATGTAGTGACCTTAATAATGCTTTTTGTCTTAAATTTTTTATATTAATAAAACTTCCCTGTGTTTCTTTTTTTTAGTATTTATCTAGGATATCTTTTATCATGTGTTTATTTTTAAACTTCCTGCATACGTTTATATTCCATGTGTATCCCATGGTGCATATCCAATTTTGTTTTATGTTATAATATTTGGGGGAATGCAGGCTGTTGGCTGGGGTGTTTCAGTTTTCCTCAAAGTGGGTTCTGCAGGAAGCTACTTCAGGCCCCTCCACATCATGGTTTTCAGATTCCAACTGAAGCTAAAAGAGCAAGCCCCAAAGCACGATCGTTTTCAAACCTTTGCATTTGTCCTATGTGCCAAAGTTACTCAAATGGCCAAGCCCCACTTCAGAGAATGAAGAAATAAATTCTACCTCTTTTTTAAAAAGATTTTATTTATTCATTTGACAGAGAGATAACAAGTAGGCAGAGAGGCAGGCAGAGAGAGAGAGAGAGAGAGAGAGAGAGGGAGAGAGAGAAGAAAGCAGCCCGATGTGGGACTTGATCCCAGGACCCCAGGATCATGACCTGACCAAAGGCAGGCATTTAACAGACTGAGCCATCCAGCCACCCCAAATTCTACCTCTTGATGGGCGGAGCAGCATAAGTATATACATACAGAGACAGGGGAATTATTGTAGCCATCTCTGTACATAAGTTATCACAAATCTCTTTTATATTTTGCACCTCTCTCTATCTCTGCTACAGTGTGAGCAACTATATTTGGTTAAGTCACTATGTGAAATGTAAACAAATACAATTGTGAATGATATAGAAGTACATAATTAAAATTTTTCTTACCCTGTTTGCATTAGCTAGGGTAGACTATTATTGTAACAAATAAAACCAAGCGTGTATAATGACTCAAAAAAAAAGAATTTATTTATCCTATAACAGTACTGGGAAAGTAAATAGGTCCTCAGGGAATTTTCAGTGTGCAGTCATTTAAGGACCCAGGCTGATAGAAACTGTGCCATCTTCAACTTATGAGTTCCAGAGTTGTCAAAGAAGTGGTCTCTGCCCCAGCCAGCTAGATGGGAAAAGAATATAGAGGAGCATGGGTAGGAGGTTTAATTGGCTAGATCTGGAAGTCACACACATTATTTCTGCTCATATTTTATCACCTAGAAACTCAGTCACATGTTGACACTTAACAGCAAGTCCATTGTTATTTAAGGAGAAACTCATAAAAATGGTTTAAAACATGACATGAGGGTCCCTGGGTGGCTCAGTTGGTTAAGCAACTGCCTTCAGCTCAGGTCATGATCCTGGAGTCCTGAGATGGAGTCCTGCATCAGGCTCCCATCTCTGTGAGGAGTCTGCTTTTCCCTCTGACTTTCTCCCCTCTCATACTCTCTCTCTCTCTCTAATAAATAAAATCTCAAAAATAAAATGACCTGAAAATTTAGAACGAAGTTAAATTATTCTCTGCCACTTATTAACTGTGAGACCTTGGGCAAATTACTTGACCTCTCTATGCTCTGTTTCTTTCCTCACTAATAATAGGGGCATAATATTATTTATCTCCTAGAAATTTGGATTTAAAAAAGTGAAGTAAGGTATAAAAACTCTTAGTAGGAGCTTAGGAGTATATAGCAAGTACCTAGTAAACATAAGTCATCAACATTACTAATAATATAATGGATATTTGTTGAGTCACTAGTATACCATTTCCTGAATATCAAACATATGAATGCTATCAGTACCAGATACACTAAATAATATAGAAATTTTAAATTTTATTAATAAAAGTTAGAGTTAATGTTTTATTAACAAATGAAGATTTAGGGGTGGAAAATAATGAGTTTTCAAAAATAAGAGTTACTCAGAAGACATAAAATGTCACAAAGCATTTTTGAGTCTTTAAGGATGTATTTCTCAAAAAAAATCTAAGAAGTCCACAACTGTTCAATCAAAAAGAAGACCGCTTGCATAGACTTGTTTAGAAGGACACCATGGTAGTCACTGCTCTCAGTTTTGAGGTCAGTCTCTCAAATGTTGTCCCATCCAGTTCTGCCTGTGATAGGAAAATGATGTGATATTATTAAGGTTAGTGAGGTTACACACTTTGCCCATCTAACAGAACAACTTCATAAATATCCCTTTAACCAGGGAGCTCTTTCCTTCCAAGTGCCCTTAAGAGAGCCTCATGGCAGCTGCCAGTTCTCTCCCACTACCTCTCTTGCTTGCTTCCCCATTATACCTCATCCCTATTTTTCCTTTTACCTTTTGCCCTGGATCTTCCTTTAGGGGTCACTCTATTACTCTTTTTTGTAGACAACATAAGTTTCTCATGCTCCTGTTGTATCCACCCTGCAATTCCATTCACCAAAACAAAGGAGCTTCCTTAGAAAGTTTGAAAGGGACAAGATTATACATAAATTAGTTGATATTTTGGCAATCACAGAAAAAAGGCAGATGTCCCAAGCATCCTTAATATCTCCTTCTTGGTGTCCCCTGTTCATTTACTGAACACAGTGGCATTTAGTAGTAGTCTTACCCCAACTCTTGCCCTCATCTTTTGACCTCTCAGTTTCTTACGGTCCTCATCTTAAATGACTTGCGTCTGCACTCCATTTAAAGTCTTCTAACTCTTATAGCCACACCTGAAGCTGCTCCACCCCTGTCATATATCCTACTCTCAAACCAGTATGTCCCACTTTTCCAGCTCCATCTCATTTGTTCACATTATAACTACATACCAGTCTTACCCAGATTTTCAGTCCATTACCATTTTAGTTTTCCTTTCTCCATGACGCTCCCTCTTCTCTTTGATTCAGATTCCATCATTTCAGTCAGTCTCATGCAAATAACAACATGTACGTCCACTGCATTTGTCTGGCAAAATGTTATTTCTGCAAAAACTCAACTCTCTTCTTCTGTGCTACCTATCCTCACTCTGGTGCCTATGAAGAAAACTACCCAAAAGAACAAATTTGTAGTTCTTTCATTTGTGAGTTCCAGCCTCAGTGGGCCCTCAACTTTGCCCTAAATTCTCCCATTACCGTGTGGTAACTAATTGTCCCCAATCTTTCCTACTCTATTCAATCTTGATCAGTAATGCTTCCCCTTCACATTTAATATTTAACAATCCTATTCTTTTTTTTTTTTTTCCTGAGGGAGTAGTTCACACTGAAACCCATAAAACTTCTGCCATCGGAGCTACAGTCTACCTGGATCTGAGTCCATTCTTTCCTTCTAGACTAGGGAGATGTCCCTCCTCCTGTGTTCTGAGTTCCATGGCCTCTTGTCTTCTAAAAATCTTAAATTATCCATTCTTTCTCTCCCTTTCTTTTTTCTATCCCTCCCATTAACATTTACAAATATTCTAATATCTCACAACTTAAAAAATTCCTGGGCCTTAATTCCAAGCAATTACTCTCCTGTGTCTTCCTCTTGGCCATCAAAATTCTTGAAAGAATTATCTAAGCTTGTTGCCTCAAATTCCTTTCCTTCCAAATACCTTTAAACCACACTAAACCACCTTTGGTCCTTTCTACTTTAAAATGGTGCTCACTCTAAAGTGACCATTGACCTCCATGTTGCTAAATTAAATGAGTGTTCACTGGTCCTAATTTTGTTTGACTCTTCTCAAGTCAAAACTGTCTACTATTTTTTCCCCCTCCTTCATTCTGTCTTCCTTTGGCTTCTGTAGCTACACATTCTCTTGCTATCCTCTTATTCTGGCAGTTTCTTAGTATCTTTGTTAACTCTTCCTTCTTCAGTGGACCCTCAGATGTTGGAGTTCTGCAGCAGTTGGTTTTACTTAGTTCTATTTGTACTCTTTCTCTAAATGTTTTTGTGTATATATGGCTTCAAATGCAAGAGTTTCTCAAGTGTGATTCATAGGCCAGCCTGTGTCAGGATCACTAGGAGAAGATGAAGTGGGGAAATTGGGGGAAAGATGTTAAAATTGAGATTCCTGGGCCCCATGGTAGGCCTACCAAATCAACTCTGTGGGTAAGGACTGGGAATCTGCATTTTAAATAATTCTCCACATCATGCTCATACTGACTAAAGTTTGGAACCACTAACTACTCTACTTGCTACATTAATAAGAACAGCTTAACATCTCCATCTGGTGACATACTATCACCAGCGCCTTATTTTCTCAAATGTTAGGAAACTTAAAAATGTGAAAAATCAGAAAGGAAATAAGAAACAAATATGAATGAATGACCTGCCCTATGAATAATCAAGATTAGATTATGTAATCTTTTGGCTTTTCTAGCTCCAAATGAAAACTCATCTTTATTCATAAGTTTCAAATGTTTATCCTTACCCAACTAAATAAAAACACAAGAATTTAAATGACTATTTCATCACACAAAGTCTCTTAAAATGGAATCAAGGACATCTTATGGTTTTGCAAAGTTAACTTTCCCTTGGTTAGCTAATAAAAAGCATTCCACTTTCCAGTAAAAATTAAATATGGATCATTGTAATTTTATCTAAAATGTATTGTTAAATTATTATCTTAGTTAAAGTAATAAATATTCATTGTAAAACAATTTGTAGAAGATAAATAATTAATGAAGGAAAAGAAATTGACTCCTAATCTCTCTACCAAGAGATAATTGGGGTATTATTTCATTTCTTTTCTGGGCATGAATCGATTTTCCACTGGATAATTTGAAAAATATTTGTTGACTTTGTACCTGCCTAAATTTGCTATCAGCTCTGCAATTCTTTTCCTTTCTTTTTCTTTTTCTTAAGAGCAAGTGCAGGTTGAGGGGGGGTCATGTGTACCAGAAGGAACAAAGGGAGAGGGAGAGGAATCTTAAGCAGGCTCCATTCCTAGCATGGACCCCAGTGTAGGGCTTGATCTCATGACCCTGCGATCATGACCAGAGCCAAAATCAAGAGTCAGATGCGTAACCGACTCTGCTACCTAGGTGCCCCAATTTTTTTTTTTCTATTTTTAATCATATATTTTACTACTTGTATCTAAGGTTTAGCAAAGGCCTCAGGGTTTTATTGAATTTTGATTGCAAAGTCTCAGATAAAGATATATAATACTGGTATATTGGTATATAATATTAGTTTCAGATGTATAACAATTTGATATTTACATATACTGCAAAGTGATCAACACAAGAAGTCTGGTTACTGTCACCATATAATTGATTCCTTTCACCCTTTTCACACACCCAACCCACTTCCCCTAGGTACCAGTATATTCTCTGTACCTATGAGGGTGTTTTATTCCACATTCAGCATACAAGTAACATCATATGGTATTTATCTTTCTCTGGCTTATTTCACTTAGCCTAATACTCATGAAGTCCATCCATGCTCTCACAAATGGCAAGATCTCCTTCTTTTTATGGCTGAGTAATATTCTATTGTGTAAATATACCACATCATCAAAACAGTATGGGGGTTCCTCAAAAAGTTAAAAATAAAACTACCCTATGACCCAGCAATGCACTACCAAGTATTTACACAATGGATATGAAAATACAGATTTGAAGGAATACATACACCCCAATATTGATAGCATTATCAACAATAGCCAAACTATGAAAAGAGCCCACGTGCCCATTGACTGATGAATGGATAAAGATTGTGTGTGTGTACATATATAATGGAATATTATTTAGCCATCAAAAAGAATGAAATCTTGCCATTTGCAACAACATGGATGGAACTAGAATGTATTACGTTAAGCAAAATAAGTCAGAGGACGACAAATACCAAATGATTTCACTCATGTAGAATTTAAGAAACAAAACAGATGAACATAGGGGAAGGGAAAGAAAAATAAAGTAAGATGAAAACAGAGGAAAGCAAACCATAAGAGTTGCTTAACTATAGAGAACAAACTAAGGGTTGCTGAATGGGAGGTGGGTGGCAGGATGGGCTAAATGGGTGTTAGGCATGAAGGAGGGCACTTGTGATGAGCACTGGGTGTTGCATGTAAGTGATGGATCACTAAGTTCTACTCCTGAAACCAACATGACACTATATGTTAACTAACTTGAAATAAAAACTTGGAAGAAAAAAATAATTACAAAACACACACACACACCCCACATCATCTTTATCCACCCATCCATGGACAGTTAGGTTTCCACATCTTGGCTATTATAAATAATGCTGGTATGAATCAGTGCTAATTCTTAGAAGATGACATTAATACTCCTCCATATTTGCCCATTGTCTCTAATTACCTGGATTCCTGACAATATGTCCTCTCATTTTCTTTAGTAACCAGTGTTGTAGAATCTTGTGAAGGTCATTTGCAAGTCTAAATATCACATTCCTTGTTTCCTTATTCATTGTTTCAAAACTAAGGTGATACAGTCTCTTCGAAAACTTTCCAGTAGATGAACTAATGATGGACTCGTACCTTGAGATATGAGTAGTTTAATGGATAGATAAGCAAAGACAAGACAGGCCAACCAATAAGAATAGCATCTGCAAGGATTCAGAGGGACAAAAGTGTATAGGTTTGGAAAAATGCAATGTGGGTGGCACAGTGTGTGGCTATAGGTAAGACTGGCAGGGGAGGAAAAGCAGGAGGAAGATCAGAGAGGCAACTTGGGACCAATTGTGAGCCATAATAACCATAATTGTGAGCCATTTATGGAGCATTTATTATGTGACAGGTACTGTACAGATGCTTTGCAAACATTTCTTTGAATCTTTTCAGTAATGAAAAATTTGTTAGGTTCACAGTATCATAATCAACACATTTGATTTTTCTAATTTTTTTTCAAGTATGGCAGCTTGTCTTCAACTTAAGTATTTAACCCAGGAACTCGGTCTTTCCCATTAACACAAACTTTATTCTTTGAAGCTAGTGTTTTTGTCAGGCCAGCACCCCACCCCCTCCCCTCCTTTTGGTAAAAAGTTTCCATCTCCCTGGCTATCAAAGTGGTCACAAATCACATTAACTCATCTCCACCAGGATTTTCTGTATTGGAACCAGAGAAGAAGCTTCCTGCCTCTCTGAGAGATGTGGGCCAGGAGCTGCCACAACCCCACTGTGGGGAGAAAAGCTGACATGGAGGCAGGGATGGGCCATGTTGAGCAACAGTCTTGGCAATATTATCTATCTCCTCTACCCTTCTTTTCCTTTTTGTCCCTTGCATTCCATGTGTATCTTGTGGCTAAGAGTTAATTCTGGAGACACTTGGGTCAAAAGCTGGCATTACCACTTAATAGTTGTAGATGTTGGGCAAGCCACTTAAACTAGTTAGGCCCCAGGGGTAAAATGAGAATGTGGTGAGGATGAAATGGGGATTATGAGCATAAGTCATTTAGTACAATGTATTTACTAAGATGCAGAGCAACTAAAAGGAGGAGTTATACTGACAAGTCTAATAACAACTTAATAACAACTGAAACTTCGTACTGTGTCTCCATAAAATTGGATCTACTTTAAAATACATCAACAAAGAGAAATAAAGAATAGAGCAAACAGATGTGCCAACATCTTGATAACTGTTGAACAGATGGAAGTCATTGTGCTTACTTTACTCTTACATTTTTTATTATTTATTTATTCATTCATTCATTCATTCATTCATTCATTTATTTGACAGAGATATCCCAAATGGGCAGTGAAAGAGGGGGAAGCAGGTTCCCCATTGAGTGGAAAGCCCAATGTGGGACTCAGTCCCAGGACCCTGAGATCATGACCTGAGTGGAAGGCAGAGGCTTAATCCTCTGAGCCACCCAGGTGCCCTATAATCTTTTTTGAAGAAAGGTTCATTGAGATTATCATAGTTTCTCCTTTCAGTCTTGCTGATATAAACTGCATTGATTTTCAAATGTTGGATCAACCTTGCATTCTTGGAGTAGACTCAGTTTGATCAATAAAGAGTTGTTCCTTTGAAGGATATCAGAATTTGGCTTGTTAGTTTTCCTATGGGATTCTTCAGACAGATGGCCTGTGGTTTACCTCTCTAATCATAACTCTGCCATCCGTTGGTGTGAGTGATGTGGTGTGTTAGATGGTATGTTCCTTCGTTTTCTATACTCTGGAGGAATTTTTGTGGGATTGGTGCTCTCTTCCTGAAATGATTTGACCTCGGTAATAATTAAACTTTCCTTTTAAATCCCTGATCTGTTATTCATTAGACTGTATACTTTTTTTTATATATGTAGAAATAACTTAAATAAAATAATTTCAATAAATAAAATATTTTCAAAGAGTGGTGCCTGGGTGGCTCAGTTGGTTAAGCCACTGCCTTCAGCTCAGGTCATGACCCGGGAGACCCGGATCGAGCCCCCCATTGGGCTCCCTGCTCGGCAGGAAGCCTGCTTCTCCCTCTCTCACTCCCCCTGCTTCTGTTTCCTCTCTAGCTGTGTGTTTCCTCTCTAGCTGTGTGTTTCTCTCTGACAAATAAAATCTTAAAAAAAAACTTTCAAAGAAATAAAGTAGGCAAAAAAAGCCATTTCAAAAAAAAAAGTAAGTGTAACTTTCTTAGCTAAGGGCAATGTAATCATTTCATCCTAATGACTACACTAAAAACCTCACCTGTGGTCTGGACAGCAATCCTTTACCCATAAACTTTCAAGATTATCATCATCACCACTGACATTACCAGGCAGGAGTAATTTCCTAGACACTGTGTGCTAGATGTGCTACATATGTCATTTCTGTTAATCCTCACCATAAGCCTATTAGGTAGATCCCAGTTACTGCCTTCCACATTTTAGAAGAAAGTCAAATTGTAGCAAACAATGTCCAGGATCTTCGACTCAAACTCCAGAAGTCTAACTACAGAGAGGATGCTCTTCACTCGCTTATGCCTATATGTCATGGAGAGGCAGCACGACTTGGTAGGGATGGGAAAAGAGACATAATCAGGGCTCCAATCTACCTCTCCCTCTAACTGGCTGTGAGATCTCGGACAGATCACATAATCTTCCTGGCCCTTGTGTCCTTGATGACAGAATGCAGGGTGTAGTCCAGGGAGTTACTCTGAAACTCTGTCAGGCCTGGGAGTTTGGAGGTGTCTCCTGGGGTAAAGCAGGACAAGGAGCTTTCCTTCTTCTATATTACATATTGGCCTTTGATAGGATTTCATTTGAACTAATGGTTCTGAGGCTTTAAAGATTTTGAAACCACTTGACTGCTCTTCAACTTCTGAGATTCTTCTGCTCCAATGATTCTACAGAATCACTACAGATCATTTAGATGAATGATTCTTTGAATATTCTATGATTCTGTTCTATATCCTATGACTTACTAAGCTCTAAATTAGATATGGGCCATATTCATCTAACCACAGAAATGTCCCCCCACACCAGAGTAATAAAGTGATACTCAGATACCTCCTCAACTTTTACCATAGGATAAATCCCATTTAGAACTTAGGTCCCTCCTATAACATGACACTCCCCAGAATGTTAGTACTACTCTCTCTTTACTTTGCATTTATGTTCAGTTATGTTTAGCACAGACGCTGATATATTGTACAAGCCCTCAACTGACTGCAGAATCTGGATAACAATAAACTCATTCCTCGAAGATTCAAAAATAAAAGCATCAGACAAAATGTAAGTTTTTATGAGACTTCACATTTTGAAATACATAACACTTATACAGCACAAATAGTATTTACAAGTTCTTTTTACAAAATATGGGTTGAAAGAATACTGTTGAGATCTTCAAATACCTGTTAGAGTTCAGAAAGGACTTATGGAATCTAATCTCCAGAAATCCACCATATGATGATATAAATAAAAGCTGAACATCAGGGCTTACTCATACATAAAAATATCAGTGGTCAGCAAACAGTGGCCTGTGGGCCAAATCCAGCTGGTGGCCCGTTTTTGTACAGCTGCAAGCTAAACATGGTTTTATGACATTTTTAAGGGTTAAAAAAAAAAAAAACCACTGAAACTAAGCAATAAAGAATATGCAACAGAGACACTTGTGGCCTGCATATATTTACTATGCGGCTTTTTACAGAAAGTTTGCTGACCCCTGCATTATAGGAAACCAGTTAAAAGAGCTAGCTACTAGAATAGAGTATTAAAAAAGACACCACTGTAATGTGCCAGTACCATCAGCACTTCTCATTTCTAAAATGAGGCACTTCTGTTTAAGTATGTACATTTCCAAAACATTATTACATCTGGAAGGTAGCTCTGCTACTTCACTATAGCCCTTTAGTAATTAGGCTTTTGCATGAAATCACATTCTTAGGGGCTGAAGTAAATAAGCATAAAGTACTTCAGTTGTCAGTCATTGATCTCATCAGTAGTTTGACCACTTACATGGTCTTAAATGTTAATAAAATCCATAATTTAGGTATTGCCAATAGGTGATATTGTTGCATTCTTTAAATAACACAGATAAAAACGTGTTTAGATATTGCAGTTCATTATTTTCAAAAGTAAGGGTTCACTCGTTGACTTAGTAGCTACTTATTTTAAAAATGGGAAATGGAAAAAAGAAACAAAAAAAAACCCCAAAAATGTAAAACTGCAGCAAAAGGCTTTGGAATGCGAAGACTGGGGTCTCTTAGCAATGGTCCCAAGCTGGCCTAGGCTTCTCATGTGAAAGTTAGCTGGAAATAGTTGCTGTGAGAACTTGGCAGCTTTCTCTTGTCAGATTTTTCATAAAAAGACTATTGGGTCCATGATTTAATGCTTTAAAAGTAAAACCAGGTCAGAGCTGCTCAACACATAAGTTTTCTGTGTCTTATTCCTGGTCATTAGGCTATATTCAAGCCACAAAACAAGTATTGTACTGGATGCTTTTCCTTCAAGTCACGCTGGCTAATCATCACATCATGAAGACATCTCTATGATGCTGAGTTTCAAAATGCTCACTGAATGCTGAGGTAGATGATTTTCAAATGAAGATCTTCTAAACCCTGATTCGATCAGGACTAGCTTCTTTCTGTATCCGCCTCCTAGGAAATATCTTCCGCTTAAGTGCAATTAACTAGATAATCAAAGACAGAAAATAAATTTTAACTCTCCATGATTACAGACTTTAAACCTTGAGTCCCATGACCATAATCATTTCCACTTCTTCTATATATATATAGCAACAACAACAACAAAACAGCAAACAAGTCTCCATCATTCCTTCCCCAAATAAAACTATTACTTTTGTTATAGGGTCAATATGCCTAGATATGTGCCCACAAAAATATTTAAACACACAGGATTAAAATTATTTTGGCCCATGCTTCACTTTTTTAAAGATCTGTAACTATGGGGGTGCCTGGGCAGCTTACTCGTTAACCGTCTGCCTTTGACTCAGGTCATGATCCCAGAGTCCCAGGATTGAGTCCCACATCAGGCTCCCTACTCAGTGGGAAGCCTGCTTCTCTCTCTCTCTCACTCTCCCTGCTTGTGTTCCCTCTCTCACTGTCTTTCTCTCTGTCAAATAAATAAAATCTTAAAAGTAATAAAGACCTATAGCTACATATTTTTACACAGTGCTTACCAAGCATATTTATCTTTTTTTAACTATCCAAATTAATTTTATTTTTTTATTAACATGTAATGTGTTAATTGTTTCAGGGGTATATGTCTGTGAATCATCATTCTTACACAATTCACGGCATTCACCATAGCACATACGCTCTCCTGTGTCCATAACCCAGCCACCCTTTTCCTCTCCCCAGCCACAGCAACCCTCAGTATATTTCCTGAGATTAAGGGTCTCTTATGGTTTGTCTCCCTCCCTGGTACCATCTTGTTTCATTTTTCCTCCCTTCCCATACAACCCTCCGCCCCTTCAAATTCCTCATATCAGAGAGATCATATAATTGTCTTTCTCTGAGTGACTTACTATGTTTAGCATAATACCCTCTAGTTCCATCCATGTCACTGCAAATGGCAGGATTTCGGGTTTTTGATGCCTGCATAGTATTCCATTGTGTGTGTGTGTGTGTGGTGTGCATGTGTGCGCCTGTCACATCATCTTTATTCATCTGTTGATGGACATCTAGGCTCTTTCTGTAGTTTGACTATTGTGAACATGGCTGCTATAAACATTCGGGTGCATGTGTCCCTTTGGATCACTACATTTGTATTTTCAGGGTAAATACCCAGTAGTGTGATTGCTGGGTCGTAGGGTAGCACTATTTTCAACTTTTTGAGGAACTTCCATACGTTTTCCAGAGTGGCTACACAATGTAGGAGGGTTCCCCTTTCTCCACAACCTCACCAACACCTGTAATTTCCTGACTGATTAATTGTTGCCATTCTGACTGGTGTGAGGTGGTATCTCACAGTGGTTTTGATTTGTATCTCCCTGATGCCTGGTGACATTGAGCACTTTTTCATGTGTCTTTTGGCCACCTAGATGTCTTCTTTGCAGAAATGTCTGTTCGCGTCTTCCCGCTCATTTCGTTTTTTTTTTTTTTTTTTAAGATTTTATTTATTTACCTGCAGAGAGAAAGATCACAAGTAGGCAGAGAGGCAGGCAGAGAGAGGAGGAAATCAGGCTCCCTGCCGAGCAGAGAGCCCGATGGGGGCCTCGATCCCAGGACCCTGAGATCATGACCTGAGCTGAAGGCAAATGCTTAACTCACTGAGCCATCCAGGCGCCCTTCTGCTCATCTCTTGATTGGATTATTTGTTCTTTGGTTGTGGAGTTTGGTAAGTTCTTTATAGACTTATAGGATACTAGCCCTTTACCTCATATGCCATTTGCAAATACCTTCTCCCATTCTGTCCATTGTCTTTTGGTTTTGTTGACTGTTGCCTTTGCTGTGCAAAAGCTTTTGATCTTGAAGTCCCATAGTTCCTTTTACCCTTCCCTTGCCTTTGGTGACGTTTCTAGGAAGAAGTTGCTGTGGCTGAGGTCAAAGAGGTTGCTGCCTGTGTTCTCCTCAAGGATTTTGATGGATTCCTGTCTCACATTGAGGTCTTTCATCCATTTGGAGTCTATTTTTGTGTGTGGTGTAAGGAAATGGTCCAGTTCCATTCTGCTGCATATGGCTTTCCAATTTTCCTAATACCATTTGATGAAGAGGCTGTTTATTTTTCACTGGCATTTTTTCCTGCTTTGTCAAAGTTGACCATAGAGTTGAAGGTTCATTTCTGGGCTCTCTATTCTGTTCCACTGATCTATGTGACTGTTTTGTGCCAGTACCATACTGTCTTGATGATTACAGCTTTGTAACAGAGCTTGAAGTCTGGAATTGTGATGGCACCAACTTCGGTTTTCTTTTTTCAACATTCCTCTGGCTATTTGGGGTCTTTTCTGGTTCTATATAAATTTAAGGGTTATTCCATTTCTTTGAAAAAAAGTTTATGATATTTTTAATTTATCATCTTTTTTTAAAAGATTTTATTTGAGAGAGAGAGAATGAGGGAGCACAAAAGGGGGAGGGTGAGAGGGAGAAGCAAACTCCTTGCTGAGCAGGGAGCCAAACTTGGGACTCAATCCTGGGACTCAGGGTCCATGACCTGAGCCAAAGGCATTGCTTAACCACCTTAGCCACCCAGGCACCCTTTTAAATTTATCATCTTTTTTTTTCTTTTGTTAAAGATAAATTGATGGTATTTTGATAGGGACTGCATTAAATATGTAAATTGCTCTAGGTAGCATAGACATTTTTGCAATATCTGTTCTTCTAATCCGTAAGCATGGAACGTTTTTCCATTTCTTCATGTTTTCCTCAATTTCTTTCATGAGTACTTCATATTTTCTGAGTACAGATTCTTTGCTTCTTTGGTTAGGTTTATTCCTAGATATCTTATTGTTTGGGGTGCAACTGTAAATGGGATCGACTCCTTAATTTCTCTTTCTTCTGTCTTGCTGTTGGTGTACAGAAATGCAACAGACTTCTGTGCATTGATTTTTACATCCTGACCCTTTACTGAATTCTTGTACAGAGTTCTAGTAGTTTTAGAGTGGAGTCTTTTGGGTTTTCCACATAAAGTAGCATATCATCTGCAGAGTGAGTTTGACAACTTCTTTGCCAATTCAGATGCCTTTTATTTCTTTTTTGTTGTCTGGTTGCTGAGGCTAGGACTTCTAGTACCTGTGTTGAATAGCAGTGGTGATAGTGGACAGCCCTGCCGTGTTCCTGACCGTAGGGTAAAAGCTCTCAGTTCTTCCCCATTGAGAATAATATTCACTATGGGTTTTTCATAGATGCCTTTTATGATATTGAGGTATGTACCCTCTACCACTACACTGTGAAGAGTTTTGATTCAAAAGGGATGCTGTACTTTGTCAAATGCTTTTTCAGCATCTATCAAGAGGATCATATGGTTCTTCTTTCTTTTATTAACACAGTGTATCACATTGATTGATTTGCAGATGTTGAACCAACCTTGCAGCCGGAAAGAAATCCCACTTGGTCGTGGTAAATAATCTTTTTTTTTTTTCTTTTTTAATTGTTACTTAAATTTCTTTTTCCAGTATTCCAAGATTCATTCCCCATTCCCCACACCCAGTGCTCCACACTTTAGGTGTCCCCAGTACCCACCACCAGGCTCTCCCATCCCTCTACCCACCGCCCTCCAAGTCTCTCAGTTTGTTTCTGTGTCCAAAGTCTCTGTTGTTTCGTTTCCCTCCCTAGATTACCCTAGTTCCCATTTACTTTCCTTCTCCTATCCTCCAGGTTACCCCTCATGCACCGCAAGTAAGTGAAACCATGTGATACTTGACTTTCTCTTCTTGGCTTATTTCACTCAGCATAATCTCTTCCAATCCAGCCCATGTTGCTACAAAAGTTGGATATTCATCCTTTCTGATGGAGGCATAGTATTCCATTGTATATATGTACCACATCTTCTTTATCCATTCATCTGTTGATGGGCACCTTGGCTCTTTCCACAGTTTGGCGATTGTGGCCATTGCTGCAATGAACATTGGTGTACATATGGCCCTTCTTTTCACTACATCTGTATCTTTG
>PITA01005030.1:0-71475 GCA_004023965.1 Spilogale gracilis | reverse complement strand
CTGCAGGGTCATAGGGTAGCTCTATTTTTAATTTTTTAAGGAATCTCCACACTGTTTTCCAAAGCGGCTGCACCAGTTTACATTCCCACCAACAGTTGGTAAATAATCTTTTTAATGTACTGTTGAATCCTATTGGCTAGTATTTTGGTGGGAATTTTTGCATCCGTGTTCATCAAGGATATTGGTCTGTAATTCTCCTTTTTGATGGGGTCTTTGTCTGGGATCAAGGGAATGCTGGCCTCATAAAATGACTTGGGAAGTCTTCCTTCCATTTCTGGTTTTGGAAGAGTTTGAGAATAGGTATTAGTACTTTTTTAAATGTTTGGTAGAATTCCCCTGGGAAGCCATCGAGCCTTGGGCTCTTGTTGGGAGATTTTGATGACTATATCAATCTCCTTATTGGTTATGGGTCTGTTCAGATTTTCTGTTTCTTTCTGGTTTAGTTTTGGTAGTTTATAGTCTAGGAATGCATCCATTTTTTTCCAGGTTGTCAAATTTGTGGCATGTAATTGCTCATATGTTCTTATAACTGTATTTCTTTGGTGTTGGTTGTGATCTCTTCTTTCATTCATAATTTTATTAATTGGATCCTTTCTCTTTTCTTTTTGATAAGTCTGGCCAGGGGTTTATCAATCTTGCTAATTCTTTCAAAGAACCAGCAACTAGTTTCGTGGATCTGTTCTGATCTTTTGCTTTCTATTTCATTGATTTCTGCTCTGATTATTTCTCTACTCCTATTGGGTTTAGGCTTTCTTTGTTGTTCTTTCTCCAGCTCCTTTAGCTGTAGGGTTAGGTTGTGTACTTGAGATCTTTCTTGTTTCTTGAGAAAGGCTTGTATTGGAGCGCTTAGGTGGCTCAGTTGTTAAGCATCTGCCTTTGTCTCAAGTCATGATCCTGGAGACACGGGATTGAGCCCTGCATCGAGCTCCCTGCTACGTGGGAAGCCTGCTTCTCCCTCTCTCACTCGCCCTACTTATGTTCCCACCCTGGCTGTATTTCTGTCAAATAAAAATCTTTTTTTTTTTTTAAGAAAGGCTTGTATTGCTATATACTTTCCTCTCAGGACCGCCTTTGCTGTATCCCAAAGATTTGGAACAGTTGTGTTCTCATTTTCATTTGTTTCCATGAATTTTTTAAATTCTTTTTTAACTTCCTGGTTGACCCATTCATTCTTTGGTAGGATGCACTTCAGCCTCCATGTGTCTGAGTTCTTTCCAACTTTCCTCTTGTGATTCAGTTCTAGTTTCAAAGCACTCTTACCTGAAAATATGCAGGGAATGATCCCAGTCTTTTGGTACTGGTTGAGACCTGATTTGTGACCCAGGATGTGATCTGTTCTGGAGAATGTTCCATGTACACTAGAGAAGAATGTGTTCTGTTGTTTTGGGATGGAATGCTCTGAATATATCTGCGATGTCCATCTGGTGCAGTGTGTCATTTAAAGCTTTTATTTTCTTGTTGATCTTTTGCTTAGATGATCTGTCCATTTCAGTGAGGGCAGGTGTTAAAGTACCCTACTATTATTGTATTTTGTTGATGTGTTTCTTTACTTTTGTTACTAATTGGTTGTTTATAATTGGCTGCTCCCATGTTCAGGGCATTGATATTTAACATCGTTAGATCTTCTTGTTGAATAGACCCTTTAAGTATAATATAGTGTCCTTCCTCATCTCTTATTATAGTCTTTGCCTTAAAATGTAATTTGTCTGATAGAAGGATTGCCACCCCAGTTTTCTTTTGATGTCCATTAGCATGGCAAATTGTTTTCCACCCCCTCACTTTAAATCTGGTGTCTTTGGATCTAAAATGAGTTTCTTGCAGACAGCATATCAATGGGTCTTTTTTTTTTAAATCCATTCTGATACCCTGTGTCTTTTGATTGGGGGCACTTAGCCCATTTACATTCAGGGTAACTACTGAAAGATATGGATTTAGTGCCATTGTATTGCCTGTAAGGTGACTGTTACTTTATATTGTCTCTGTTCCTTTCTGGTCTGTTATTTTTGGCTCTCTCCTTGCTTAGAGGACCCCTTTCAATATTTCCTGTAGCACTGGTTTGGTGTTTTTGAGTTCCTTGTTTTTATTTGTTCTGGAAGCTTTTTATTGCCCCTCCTACTTTAAATGATTGGCTGCATATTTTTTTCGGTTTATTGCTCTGACTATATCATGCCAGTCCTTTCTAGTCTGTCAGGTCTCTGTGGACAGGTCTGCTGCCAACCTAATATTTCCACTGTTTAACAGACTTCTTGTTCCGGGCTGCTTTCAGGATTTTTTCTTTGTCAGTGAGACTTGTGAGTTTTAATCTTAGATGATGAGGTGTGGACCATTTTTACTGATTTTGAGGGGGGGGGTTCTCTGTGCCTTCTGGATTTTGATGTTTATTCCCTAGATTTGTTCCAGTATACCTTCTGCCTCTCTCTCTCTCTTTCTTTCTTCTTTTTCTGGGATCCCAATTATTCTAATATTGTTTCATCTTATGGGATCACTTATATCTCTTAATTCTCCCCTCGTGGTCCAGTAATCTCTTTCTCAGCTTTTTATTCTCCATCATTTGGTCTTCTATATCACAAATTAGCTCTTCTGCCTCATTTATCCGAACATTAAGAGCCTCCATTTTTTATTGCACCTCATTAATAGCTTTTTTGATTTCCACTGGTTAGATTTTAGTTCTTTTATTTCTCTAGGAAGGGATTTACATTTCTCCAAAAGGGATTCTCTAGTATCTTTTATTATTTTTTCAAGCCCAGCTAGCATCTTGATAATTACCATTCTGAACTCTAGGTCTGATATCTTACTAATGTCCATATTGATTAGGTCCCTAGCAATTGGTACTGCCTCTTGTTCTTTTTTTGAGGTAAGTTTTCTGCCTTGTCATTTTTATTTAGAGAAGAATAGATGAATGAGAACAAAATACTAAAAGGGTGGCAATGACCCCAGAAAAATATACACTAACCAAATCAGAAGAGACCGGAAACCAGGGGACGAAGAAGGGGGTAGGTGTGTGTGTGTGTGTACACACACACACACACGATTAGACTGGTGATTAGAACACAGCCACATACTTGATTTGGGGTGTATTTTGGTCTGTTAGAAGAAACTGCCTCCCAAAATTTTAAAGAAAGGAAAAAAAATACACACACACACACACACACAAAAGGGTAAATATGATGAAGAGATGGAGCAGGACTGTAAAGATGAAAATTAAAGATTCTATAAAAGGAATTCATAAGAAGTTGGTTGAAAAAAAGAAAAAAATAAACAGGAGAATGTGATCAGGCTGGAGACTAGAACAAAGCCATATGTTAGATTTAGGGTATATTTTGATCTGTTAGAAGAAACTATATCCCAAAATTTTAATGAAAGAAAAACTTGTACGTATTCAAAAAAATATGGTTAAATACAATGAAGAGATAGAATATGACTATAAGAATGAAAATGAAAAAAGATTTTTAAAAAGGGATTATTAATAAGATAAAATAATTAAAGGTTAAAATAGGAAAGAGGAAAAATTAAAATAGAGTAAGAAAAAAAATTTTAAAATTTAACTTTGAAAGACTAAAGAATCATGGGGCAAAAAGCCATGAATTCTATGAGCTGCATTCCTTTAGCTCTGGCATTCTGCAGTTCTCATTAATCGGTGAACTTGGTCTTGGCTGGATATTCTTGCTGAATCTTCTGGGGGAGTGGCTTGTTGTACTGATTCTCAAATATCTTTTCCCGAGGCAGAATCACACTGTCCTTGCCAGGGACCAGGCTAAGTAATCTGCTCAGGTTCACTCTTGGGAGCTTTTGTTTCCTGAACACTTTCCGTAGAGCTTTGGAGGACAGCAGTGAAGATGGCAGCCTCCCAGTCTCTAGTGCAGAGGAGCCAAGAGCTCAGAGCCCCACTTCTCAGTGTGCCCTCAGAGAAAAGCAGTCAATCATACCTATCTCCCTGGTCTCCAGCCATGCTTCGTGCTCACCCAGCCTGTGACCAAGCGTTTCTCTCTCTGGCTCATGGCCCCATCCAGAGTCTCCAAACCCAGCAGATTCCTGTACTGTGCTTGCAGGCCCATTTCTCCCGGGGTGGGGGTGGGGGGTGTTTCCCTGGATCTGCTACTTGTGGGGTCCCTGCTGAAAGAGATATGGCGCGACTATGCCTCAGATCACAGTTCAAGGTAACCCTGAGCTGAGAGCCCATTCCTCAGCTCCGTCTCTGCAGCCAACTTCCCCACTCTGATACATGGGTTCTCTGCTATGCTCAGGCACCACTGGTCTTTCAGTGACCCTGAGGGTCCTGAGACCACATTGTCCCAGCAAGGGCTACAGCCCCTTCTTAGCCTCTGGAGCAACGTCCTTTAGTGGAGCAGACTTCTAAAAGTTCTGATTTTGTGCTCTGCTGTTTTATCACTTGCTAGGAGCTGGCCCCTTCCCTCCATGGTCTTTCTTCCTGTATATGGCCTTGGATTCACTTCTCCGCACGTCCTACTTTCCAGAAAGTGGTTGCTTTTCTTGTTCATAGAATTGCTGCCATTCTTTTCTTTAGTTTCCTGTTGAGTTTGTAGGTGTTCAGAATGCTTTGATATAACTATCTACCTGAATTCCTGGGACCCGGTGATTTTTAGATTTCCTACTCCTCTGCCATCTTACTCCTCCACCATCTTACTCCTCCACATATTTATTTTCAAGATACCTATTTGTCAAGTCTTTCTGTTGAAGGAAACTTGTTCTGTTTAGCTATTAAAACACTGCCCTCAATTTGAAAATGACTACATATGTAAGACAGAACTTTAAAAAAATACCTCTGTATTAACATCCTATTACTTTCCCCCTATATTTAAACATAGCAATAATCATTTGAAAATACAGGTAATACCTAATTTATGAAATGGGTTGTCATGCAAAAAACTACTTTTAATTACTACCTCAGAATTAGGACAAACACTTCTTTCTCATAGAAACGATTTATCCATGACACATCTGAAATAGGAAACCTGACTGCCATTATACTAAAGCGTCAATGGGAAAAAAAAAATGTGTTCTTTATGGTTTCAGTTTGGGATCATACTGTCTACTCCATCTGAGGGTGGAAGTAGGGCTTTGTTTAAGTACAGGCCACCACAGTTTGAGTGATGAGCTAGGACTCTGGGGCAGGAGAAGAGGCAGTATTGGCTGGTTTGTTGCAAGCATGGTAGAGGTTAAGGAATGTGATTCACGTAGATAAAGAGCAACAGGACAGAGAAGAGAGGATTTATTCTTTCCCTTTTCTCCCTCCTTGCCCCTTTGTCCCCTGTTCTTTATGGGTATAAATGACACAGATGAAAGACTGGCAATCCTGTTCTTTCCCACTGCTGTCAGCTGCTCTTTCAGCCAGCCTGTCTTTTTTCCTCATTGCAGGCCAGCACACTGATGACTCCTAGTTCCTCAGTGACCTCTGTTCTAGAGCAGGGACAGTTTTACCAGCCAAGAATAATGGCAACGAGAACAAGACTGCTATTTGCTTGGAAGCAGATGAAGATTAAATTGCAGTCTTGCTTACCTGCCCATCTCCCAATTTTTTATTTCCTTCTATTTATGGCAGGAAGCCCAGGCACTGTTTATTTCTGAAGTTCTCCAATACTTCAGTCTCTTCCTCCTTCCCAGTTTAAGTAAACTCAGTACAAGTTTCCCGTAATGACAGCTAACAAGGCTCCACTCAACAGTCACCTCAAATGGAGGCTGTGGTGTGGTTTGCTTGTCCCTGTCAGTCAGGTTAGCCCAGACATCATTCCCTTTCTCTTCAGACCATTCCATGACTACACCAAGTAAGGATTCTCTGATCCCCTTTTTACCTCATTAACCTCCCTTCTACTTCACCTGAAAGAGGTTGTATATATGTGTCTGCATGGAGAGAAATTCCAGCAATTCAAAGGAAATGTAAGTGGGAGAAATATGAGTATAGTGGGAATTGTCCATAGAAGAGTAGGAGGTCTGAAGATAAGCCACTGCAGTCACTTTTAGAAAAGTTACAAGAAAAGAAAAATTGAAAAGCCATACAAAATCAGTATCAGATGAGGATTCTAGGTGGGTTTTTTGGTTAGAAATGAGAGGTTTTCAGTATTAGCTTGCTGTCGACAAGTTAATCTACTGAGTTCCAGGTAAAAAGAATACTAGTAGTGCATCTAGAAGATTAATGAATAAAAGGGTATTATGTTTGTTGCCTGATTATGAAATATGTTTGACATATAGACACCTGAGTTAGAAGCAAAAGAAGAAATTAAAATTTTCTTGTGAATTTATGTCATTTTCTAAAGAATCAGATATACTTATACTAAAAAATGTTTGATCCCCACATAAAATGTGTAAGACTTACCTGTTCAGCAAAAAATGAGAATATAGTAAACATAATCAATGTTGCCAGTACACAGTGAGTCCAAAACTTCAATTTGTCTCGATATGCTCTCCTGTTCAGAAAAAGAAGAAAGCAAATATGTAGTTCTGTGCATAGTCCCACTTATATTAGAATTATTTATATACTAGTTTAGCAAAAAGTTGTGAAACATAAAAACATTGTCTGGAGGCAATTTAAAAATGTTCATACAATGTACATTTCCAACATGAGATCAGATTTTTCATTATGTCATATTGGCATTACCTAGGCAGAGGAGAGGACTTCAAAAGAAAATTATTTTTGGCATTTAAACAAAAGTACACTTTTATTCGTATCCATTTCTTCACAGTCACTTAATCAACACTTTCTGTGGATACAGATAGATGAACAAGAAGTTCTTGTCTAAACTGTTTGTAAGCCTGGGCAATCACTGACATGCAGATAACTAGCCATCACACAAGATGGACTAAAAAAGCCATCACACAAGATGGACCAAGAACCTACCAAAAGCAAAGTCTTGTGGAAAAACAGAGAAATGAGGAAAGCACCTCAGATTTGGTAACATTTCACTTAAGCCTTGAAGTGTGGGTGGGGGACCTTAAATGAAAGCATTTAGCTGAGTAAGGCAGTGAGCATCAGCAAAGAGTCAGAGGAGTAAGCTGAGTCCTACAGAACTAAATGAAGTTCTGGGGGCATCAGGGAGAGAGCTAAAGCCATGGAAAGGCAGGTGGGCATAACTGCAGGTATTCTGGGAAAATATGCAATGGGTTTGGACATAATACTCTAGTGGGAAAGTGTATGAAATGGCAGATGTGGGTGTATATGTGACAACTGGGGTAGAAATGGTGGCCATCTAAAGAATGCATGTCAGGTGACCAGAGGTGACCAGGCAGCCAGTTGTTAGTTCGGGTATGAAAACATAATGAGGGGCGCCTGGGTGGCTCATTTGGTTAAGCGACTGCCTTTGGCTCAGGTCATGATCCCGGAGACCCGGGATCGAGTCCCACATTGGGCTCCCTGCTCAGTGGGAAACCTGCTTCTCCCTCTCTCACTCCCCCTGCTGTGTTCCCTCTCTGGCTGTGTTTCTGTCAAATAAATAAAATCTTTAAAAAAAAAAAGAAAGAAAACATAATGAAGGCAAATGAGAATGAAAGAAAACAAGTAACAGGAGAGATAATCTAACAGCAGAATCCACTGGACTTGAAAACAGGATATTGGGGTTAGAGGCAATAGAGCAGTTTCCTCATCTGTAATATGGACATAATTTATTATGAAGACTAAATATATGCTTAACATAAGCCTTGGAAGATACTCTAATAACTATCAGTTCAGGCCTCTGTGCTGAGTTCCAGATTCTCATTTACAGCTTATCTTGTAGTAGATGTCCCTCCTTCAAGTCCCATATTGATAATGGTACCTCTGTTTTCCTCCTGAATTTCTTATGTCTCTTAATAAGATCACAACCAGCACAGTTCTAATGCCCGTGCTGCCATTCAGAATCGATGAACAATTTAAAGAGCTAAGAAACCACAAGCTATAACATAGCTAAGTTGTCCCAGCCACCAGAGAACCTGGAGGTTCCCTCAGCCATTCACCACTGAGCACGTACTATGTGCTAGAAAGGCACTGTGCACCCAGAGAAGAGTAAGACACAATCTCTGTTCCTGAAGAGAGCTTACAGTCTATCAGGAGGGGCAAGTGCACCAGAGAAACTACAGTATAGAAAGTGTTATACCCAAGGAAGGGGAATAGAAATAAAGCCTATTGGGAAACCAGAGAAAGGTGACAGGGGACTCAAACACAATGCCATGAAAGAGAAAAAGTAGTTTCTAGAAAGTAGGGTGGTGGTGGAGGCCCAGCAGTGAGAAAGGACATTAGAAGCTGAGCAGGATGAAGAAAGCAAAGCTCCCCAGTTCAGGGAATTACACCTGATTCATCTTATTTGTGTAACACAGAAATCAGAGTCCTCTTAAACTATTCTTAAGCCTACTCCTTTCTTATTCAGTTGGGCCCCTGATGATAAATTTAGTCACAAACTGGACTTAGGGAATTAACACTTGAAACCATCCAGAGATCTTATTCCTCTGAGCTAAATAAAGAAAGTAAAAATGATGAGAAACCATTCCTAAAAGATAAAACCTACGTTTAGTAATAACTTCTTCTGAAAATAAAAATACATAGCTGTTAGCAATATACATGCTAATTGGCTCACTTACCCAACTCTAAGACACCAAAGAGTTCTAGTTGCCAAGGTTGCTAATTTCCTCTCTACAATCTCTCCCAATTCTGTCTTTTGCTTTCTCTTTATTCCCTGAGCTATGTTCCTGGTTCACATCCTGTTTCAGAGCTATGGAAATGCTTAAGACTTATCTTCCTGCCTCCAGTTTCCAGACAACACTGCCTCACCAAACTCCGTACTGTTAGTTACCTTTCCAAATCATGAAGTCTGATCACTACAAACATCTAAAAAAAAATTTCTCTTGGGAAACCCCATTCTCTAAGAAAAAAGTCAATTCAGAGAGAGCCCGTCACAATCTCTCCTTTCTCTCTCCATGCATTCTCTTTTATACCCCTGTGCCTTCTACATGCCATTTCTTCTACCAGGAATGCTCTTTCCTACCTGGAAAAGTCCTTTTCATAATCTAAAACCAAGTCCAAATGGTGTCTTCCTCTAACAGAACTGGCTGCTCCCTTATTCATACTCCAGTAGCACTGAACCCTGTCAGAGCACTTAATATCACAACTGTTTGTTTGCAGCCTGTCTCCCTATAGTATTGAAGGCCTCAAAGCTTGGTAACCATATTCCTTTAATCTATGCATTCCCAGAACCTGGCACAGAGTAAACAGTAGTAAAATAAAACATGAAGGAAACATTATAAAGCAGCTTTGGATTACAGTGGAACATATAGAAGGCTGGAAATCAGGCTGGATTTGCCACTTATCAGCTACTTCATCTTGAGCAAATCATGCAGCTTGTTACCATGTTCTCCTGCCATATACATAGCAGAAGAAACAAAGTAGTTATTCTTCTGATGGCAGTGAATGAGACTCAGCAGATGTGCTTGGCCAATAAGCTCAATAAAAACTCTTAAGTGTATTTTTACAAAGTAATTATAGATCAAATAACATATTAAAGGAATTTCATCACTTTTAAACCCCTTCCACATGAACATGAGACCTTACCACTCCTGCAGCTCATGCATGTGAAGGAAACGGTTTCGATACTCCCTTGGTAGCTCAAATTGGGATGGTATGGGGAACATGGATTCATAGAAGTCCCTGAGAACAGCTTTCACTGTCTGGGCATCTTTATGATTATGGTCTATGTTGTCATTCAGGCAAACAAACTTCCTAGAAAAATAGAGATTCAGGGTTATTGGTTATCATGAGAATGATCTTAACACAATAAAACAAGAAATGTAGATTCCAAATATATTTTAAATGGATTCATGTTCCAAGTTGTTGTATCTGCTGATAAGATTCTCAGGGAAGAATGTTCTATAAAATTTTTCTTTGGATTTTCCTCACCTGAAAAACAAAGAGAACTAGGGAAGATAATCTTAAAAGTGCTTCAAGTTGTTGGAATAAATTAATGATTTCTGTTTAGCATGTCCCCAATTACGTGTTTAATAAATACAGTTTACTGATTAGAGCATTTTATTGGCAGCCAGGGGAGAAATCGGTGAACACCTAAAAACCAAGTTCTATTATGGTTATAGTACTAAGAATAGTGATGTAAATAATTAAGATAAAGATGGTGCCTTAGAGCTATAGATTCTTTGAGTTTGATGACTTTTTAAAAATATGTCTCGGGGCGCCTGCGTGGCTCAGTTGGTTGTTTGACTGCCTTCGGCTCAGGTCATGATCCCGGAGACCTGAGATCAAGCCCCGCGTCGGGCTCCCTGCTCAGCGGGAGGCCTGCTTCTCTCTCTCTCACTCCCCCTGCTTGTGTTCCCTCTCTCGCTGTGTTTCTCTCTGTCAGATAAATAAATAAAATATTAAAAAAAAATATGTCTCCAACTAAGGTGCTAAAGTTCTGGCAAAAAACAGATGACAGTCATGATTCCCTACTGTTTCATGTTCCTTTCAAGGTCAAGTCACTAAACTGAGGGCCCATTAAAACAGGCAGGGGTAACACCACTTTTGAAGTATATGTGCTAAAATTTAAAACAAAAAAACAAAACAAAAAAACTCACCAAACTTAAATCTAATAAAGCCCTGACATCCAACTACCAATTTATAGGAAACAGCCATGGGACCATAAGACACAACCAAAGTAGTCCAAAGTATAGGGAATATACAGAATATATAATTGAATTTCTTCATATACACATACAAAATTATATGGCTAAAAAAGACAGATTGAGGGAAAACCTATAGATACTTAATCACAGTGAATTTACTTGATATCACTTTAAGCCAATAAACTTAAAAAACATAAATGCTTAGAAAAGACAACTGGGGAAATATGTACACTGACCAGATGGTTTTTCCTATTACGGAATAAATAATGATATGGTGGTTATTTTGAAAGAGTTATAGAGAAATGTATTTTAAAAATCTAGAGATAAAACAATGTCTGATGTTTACATAAAAATAATCAGGAAGTGGTAGTAAAGGAGTGGATGTGTTTAGATGAAAGAACAACAACCATAAACACTTCTTACTGAAGATGAGTGATGGGTAAAAATTCATTACCCTATCTACTCTCTAAACTTGGGGACTGTTTTAAATTAAAGGATACTAAAGAGATATCAACCAAATAAAATGCATAAGCCTCGTCTAGATCCTGCACTTAAAAAAAAAAAAAAATAGCTGGGGCGCCTGGGTGGCTCAGTCGTTAAGCATCTGCCTTCGGCTCAGGTCATGATCCTAGAGTACCAGGATAGAGCCCCGCATCTGGCTCCCTGCTCAGCAGAAGCCTGTTTCTCCCTCTTTCACTCCCCTTGCTCATGTTCCCTCTCTCGCTGTGTTTCTCTCTATCAAATAAATAAATAAAATCTTAAAAAAAATAGCTATACAGGGCATCTGGAGGCAACTTGGGAAATATGAATATAGATTATAGATGATATTACTTAGTCAATGTTGTCATACTGTGTGTTAGATATGTTAGCTTTCTTTAGTATAAAAGAGAATGAATTTGTTTTAGATGATATGTACTAGAATAATTAGGAGTAAAATGTATGGATGCCTGAAACTAACTTTCAAATGGTTCAGCAAACAACAAAATTAAAATACCTGTGGGTGCGTGTGTGTGTGTGTGTGTGTGTGTGTGTGTGTGAAGATAGAGAGATCAAGTAAAAAACACATTTTAAAATCTGGGTTAAGTATTTATGGAATTTATTGTATTGTTTTTTTTCAATTTTTCATAACAGGAAAAATTAAGAAAGTATATGCATGAGACAAAGGGTGTGTGTGGACAACAGCTAAATTGGACCCTGCTGGGTACCTAGCAAACATCGCCCCATTTCTTCCAAACAGAATTTGCATTTTGCCAGTATTTCCCATGAGCTGACTCAAAGGGAAGCAAGCCCACTCCATCCCAGACATAGCTCCTGAGTATGTGAATCTTCTTCACAGTGAATGATTTAATAATGGAGGCTGGGGTGCCTGGGTGGCTCAGTTGGTTAAGTGTCTGACTCTTGATTTCTGCTTACGTCATGATCTCAGGGTCATGGGATGCAGCCCCTCGTGGGGTTGGGGTCTGTACTCAGTGGGGAGTATACCTGTCCCTCTGTGGGCCCCTCATGTTCTCTCTTCTCCGTCTCTCAAATAAATAAAATCTTTTTTTTTTTTTTTTAAAGATTTTATTTATTTGACAGAGAGAAACACAGCCAGAGAGGGAACACAAGCAGGGGGAGTGAGAGAGGGAGAAGCAGGCTTCCCGCCAAGCAGGGAGCCCGATGTGGGACTCGATCCTGGGTCTCCGGGATCATGACCTGAGCCGAAGGCAGTCGCTTCACCAACTGAGCCACCCAGGCGTCCCACAAATAAAAAAAATCTTAAAAAAAAAATTAATGAATGAATGGGGAGACAGCACATCTTACAAACAGGTGATCCCTTTGTCTTAGAGCATAGCTCCACCTGCAGGGACATCTAGAATTGCTGTGGTTGCTGTCCTATATCTAGCCTGCAGATGAAGCCAACAAAAGCAGGAGGGCAACAGAGGAACAGGCCTGAGGGAAAAGCAAAGCCTGGATTCTGCCTAGTCCACACTCCTTGTTAATGGGGACAAACCTGTCCTTAAAGCTTCAGTCAGTTGAAACACTGGTTTTCCATTCCTGACTTAAAATGAGCACCCATAAAAGTAAAACAAGTAAATTAAAAATACGATCTGTTCAAGGTCATAGGAAGTATCTGGGCCTGCTAGATACTAAGCCTGGCTTGCTATGTGTCTTTTTAGTAAATCCCTGTCTGTTTAAGTACCATAAAGATCTATGAATTCTCTCATCCCAATACTTTCAAACTGGCACAAAGACATAAAGGCATAAGGTACAACTGAAAACTATAAATTTTCACATGGTATTCCTACACATAATAAAATGACTGGGAGGGTATATCAACAAAATGGGGGAAGCAAAAACAAAGTATTAAAATTGGTTTTTTAAAGTTATTTTTAAAAATTAAAGCAGCGTATTCCAGTCAGAGGGAACAGCAGGTACAGAAAGTTACAAGCTAAGTGATTATTAATCATAATGATTAGGACACCCAGGTGGCTCAGTCAGTTCAGCGTCTGCCTTCAGCTCAGGTCATGATCCCAGGGTCCTGGGATCGAGTCCCACATCGGGCTCCTTGCTTGGCAGGGAGCCTGCTTCTCCCTCTGCCTGCTCTGCCTCCCACTTCCCCTGCTCATGCACACGCTCTCTCCCTCTCTCTCTGACAAATAAATAAAATCTTAAAAGTTAATCATAACGGCTTATTGTTTATTTGGCTTGTGAAAAATTTTTGTTATTTTATAGGAAATAAAGTATTTTACTGAATACACTAAATAAGCTTTAAAGATGTTTCCATTTATCTTAAATTTCCCATTTCTCACCCCTGAGCCCCTAGCTCAGCGCCAAGACAGGAATGAGATTTTTAGGAAAAAATACCATGGCTTTACTTGTCTAAAAATTTCACATCTCTGATTATTTGTAATTAAAATTATAATTTTTTTTCAAAGATTTTATTTATGGGGCACCTGGGTGGCTCAGTTGGTTAAGCGACTGCCTTCGGCTCAGGTCATGATCCCAGAGACCTGGGATGGAGCCCCACATTGGGTTCCCTGCTCGGCGGGAAGCCTGCTTCTCCCTCTCTCACTCCCCTTGCTTGTGTTACCTCTCTAGCTGTGTTTCTCTGTCAAATAAATTAAATCTTTAAAAAAAAAAGATTTTTTTAATTTGGCAGAGAGATCAGAGGTAGGCAGAGAAGCAGGCAGAGAGAGGAGGAAGCAGGCTCCCTGCTGAGCAGAGAGCCTGATGGAGGCCTCGATCCCAGAAGCCTGAGATCAAGACCTAGAGCCAAAGGCAGAGGCCTAACCTACTGAGCCACCCAGGTGCCCAATTAAAATCATAATTTGAATAAAGTGAAACTGAAGACTTTTAAAAAGCATTTAAAAGACTCAGATGAGGGGCACCTGGGTAGCTCAGTCAGTTAACTGTCTGCCTTTGGCTCAGGTCATGATTCCAGAGTCCCAGGATTGAGCCCCACATGGGGCTCCCTGCTCAGCAGGGACTGTGCTACTCTGCACCTCGCCCTGCTCTCTCTTGCTCGCTCTCTGAAATCAATCAATCAATCAATCAATCAATCAATCTTTAAAAGACTCAGATGAAAAACATTCAATATTTAAATGCCAAGGTCTTTTTTTTCCAGGAAACTGCTGAAATATCTATTCCCCTCTGAAGTTCAAAACTCAAAAATGCACATTTTAACTAATGTTATCAAACAATCCAAGGCAACTGTCAGGAGACCAGACGACATTTTCAAGGCTTATGTAAACCTGAACATTTACTCACCCCCAAAGAATGACTAGTTTGCTGGATTTTCACATTTATGAGAATATTTTTTTCCTCAGAAGCTAATCTGAACTTTACTCTGAATTGCAAAGCCTAACCACCAAAACAATTTTTCTGGAAGCATCTTCTTAGAAATGCTTTGAGAGTCCCAGATGTCTGGCCCCACTCCCCATGATGGAGTCCATCTCTTAGGCCTCACTGCACAGTTTTTGATGAATCACATCACCAGATTCTTAGAGGTCTGTACTATTTCCTTGCATAGGGGAACCCTATCTAAACTCACAACTCCTATCTCTAGCTCAAACACTATCTCACCGTTAGGCATTCTACCTGCTCCAAACAAAATAAGCCACTTTCTTGAGTCCTACTGTCTTTTTTCATGTTTATTTGCATAATTAAAGATAATTTTTCTGGGGCGCCTAGGTGGCTCAGTCGGTTAAGGATCAGCCTTCAGCTCAGGTCATGATCCTGGGGCCCTGGGCTCGAGCCCCACATTGGGTTCCCTTTTGAGCAGGGAGTCTGATTCTCCCCTCCCCCACTGGCTTGTGTGCACAAACTCTCTCAATTTTTTCTGTAGATCATTTTTTAAAGTTATGGGAATTCTCTGTATTTTCGGTTCAATTTTTCTGTGAACCTAAAAGTTCAAAAAAGTAAAGTTTATTGGTTAAGAAAAAGTACCTGGGGTTTTTTCTTATATCATCCAACTGGCCAACCACATGAGAAACATTGGTACGGATCATTTTAAAAGCAATTTCTTCCTCTCCCATGATTTCAAACCTAATTATTAAAACATGTTTTAAAGAGTATAAGTATTTATGTGGAAATAAAGACAATTTAAATAAGAAGTATTTTATAAAAGTTTAACAGTCAATATCCTGAGAATGACTTACTCTTTTAGTATTACTAAAGAGAACCACCTCACATAAATTTTAAAAGGAGGCTTAAGAGATAAACTATTATAAAATTATGAAAATGCCAGACTTCTACAATTATTTTTTAAACAAAACAGAGAAAATGTATGTACTACTTACCTATATTTGTTTTTGTCCTTATATGCTTTGTGGATTTTATCAGTTACTGGTTTACAGTTGGTTACCAGACTCTTAGTGACTGGTGGCTATGAGAAAATACAGACATTGCATCAGGCCAAGACTTGGGTGGGACATGTGAAACACTGACCTCAGTGCAAAATTTAAGGGGGGAGGGGACCAAAGACTCCATAATCAAGGCAAATACTTTAATGCAGTATTTGAAAAAATCAAATTGGCATGGTATAGTCTGCAGGCTAATTGCCTGTTGTTGCAAATAAATTTTTATTTTAATCTCACATTACTATACACTGTTAAAAGTCTCATAAGTTACTGGTCGAATTTTTTTTCAGAAACAAAATAAATTTCTAACATAAATTATAATGAACTGGCCTATGTCATACTCCTAAGCTAACCTGTCATTCTTAACCTAATTAGAAAATACTTTATCCTAGGTATAATCAGTTAATTACAGTAATGACGCCAACACCTTGCTAAGAGTTTACTTGAGTAATGTTAACTAATGTTGTTAGTATTCATGCTCCAAGTAGTTTATTTGTATAAGCCTCAAGACTAACTTATTATATAACATTAGCAAGCAGCCTTTACTTAATTCTTAAGAAAGGATATTTGTTGATTCTAAATCTCATGCCAGAAAGCTAGCAAATACTAAAATACTCTGCTAATGAAGGAAAATGTGTGCATTTCAAAAGCAAACTAAAATCTCAATAATCTTTCATCAAGCCTATAACAGGACAAGAAGAAGAACTGTTTTCTATGTGTAAATTACCTTCCTTAGGGAAGAAAACATTTCTGTAAGTTCTGTGTAAATGCAGGGGCTTGGTAACTGTAAATTCTTACTAGGAACCCAAAGTTTAAAAGAGAAGGATAGAAAGGAGAGGAGAAAAGACAGTGAAGGACAAATTTGCAAGTACAGGTGGAGGAAACAGAAGTCTTGAGTGAAAATAAACACAGGCTGTGCCACCAGCAAAACTCTGAAGTCTTCTCATTGGCTATCCTCTGCTATCCTTAGTGAACAGATGTCTGTTTATAGAATATTAGCAACTGATCTCAATATTAGTTTAAATCTACTAGATAGGAGAAAAAATATAAATGATTCTGGATTATCTGGACTTCCCTTCTCTACCAAAGACATAAATACAGAACCCATTTCAAGTGTTTGAAATGCTATACAAAATTGGTTTAACAGCTGATAAGGATATACCTCCTTTTTATACAAAGGAACTCATGCCAACTTACCAAATTGGGATCATAGTATGCTTCTTGAGTTGGTGGAACACTGTTTAACTGAGTGATATTAGCGGGGAGCATTTTTGAGCAATTTATTAGCATGTGTTCCAGACCTGTTAAATCCTAACAAAGCAAAATAAAAGGATAAGCCTTATATGTATAACTAATAACTATTTTAAAAATAAAAATTATGTACAAGTCTCCAAAATTTCTTTAAATGCTATTTTCAAAGGGAGTTTTATTACAAGACTCTAAAAATAAAAACACCCCAGAAAGAATGAGCTAACACAAACAAATATTTCATCTTCATCTCAAAGTAGAACATGCTGGCCTGTGAAGCAGTATTTTACAGTCAAGGGGAGCCCCAGATGGGAGGTCCTGCATCTTGGCACTCTCCACTAACAAATCGTCTACTCCTGGGACTATAGGATCCTGTGTCCAAGGGGACTGTGCAACCAGGCCCTGCTGGGACTATAGGATCCTGTGTCCAAGGGGACTGTGCAACCAGGCCCTGCTGAGACAGCTCCAGTGGGCCACACCTGAAGCTCCTGAATGAACTTGTCACGAGAATCTTATATGCAGGGATGGTCTGGCTCTTCTCCAGATAATGTAATAGCAAAATGCCCACCTCAAATTTGGCTTTAATTCTGGCACTAAAAATGGACTAGCTGTGAATACCTTCGTTAATATTAATAATTACTCTTACTTGCATCATAACAAAATATGTGAAAGAAGAGAGAAGGTTCAGGAGAGGAGGAAAAAAAAAAAAGAACACCTGTAAACTTAAAGGCAGGTCATGAATTCTGGTAGCCAGTGTTCGGATTTCTCTGTCAGATAAGACACCAGACTGGTCTGTATCAACTTCATCAAAAACCTGAGATATATTCAGTGGCTGAACAGCACTCATGAGATAATAAAAATACGAAAAGGCAAACTGCATATCCTCAGAATGGCGCACTTTGTGAAATGATGTCTTGTCAAATTCTTCAGGGAACCTGTCCAAACATAACATACAGTGAGCTCTGGATATTTAAAATATATATAGACAATCTATTCAAATATATTCCAACATTTGTGGAGTGAGAATCTTTTTCTTTCCCACTTTTTTAGCTGCTACTTTCAACATACTAGTTATCAAGTGTTAGAGCCATACATCAAGCACAGCAAGGACGTCCATTTTAAGCAGACTTAGCTTTGAGCTGTGCAAGCAACTCAAACAACAAGCAAGACTTACATATCTTGAAGTTCTTGCATAACAATTCGGTCAATCATGTGAGGCATGTGTGCAGGGACTTTCCGAGATGTGAATCCAAACTTGCTGTTCAGAATTTTATTTACGTATCGAAGGGAATCTGCAAATGTATCTTTCAGTTGCCTTCCAGTATGTTTGCTATCAGTGTAGTATGCCAGTTGTGTCTTCAATGACTCTTCTTCCTGAAAAGAGAATTCCATGTAACATAGCATTATGTTTAGTGCACAACTGTACTTTGTTAACAAAAGATAAGTACTATTTGTATACCTTGCCACTAATTGTGGCAAATGAAATGAGCACTAACAGGCCACTTTTAGGATCCTAAGAGCAGGACTAAACTGGATTTCAGTGAAAGTATCACCAACACTGGTTTCTGAACAACAGTTGGGCAATGGAGGTCTATTTATAGGGTATTCTTCAAGGACTAGTCACTGAGCATGAAATTTCATAGCCAATCCAGTGCAATATTTAGAAAATTTATTTAAAAATAAGTTTGATAGAGCAGCACCTGGGTGGCTTAGTTGGTTGAACATTTGACTCTTGATCTTAACTCAGGTCTTAATCGTAGGGTTGTAAGTTCAGGCCTCACATTGAAGCCTACTTTAAAAATAAAAATAAACTAATTTGATAGCACTTTCAATATCAAGTTATTTCTACGGGTGACATCTAAGTGGTAAGCACTTAAGTTCTGAACAAAAGGACCAAAAAAAAAAGGATTGTTTCACCATATAATAGTGTTAATATTATAAAATGTAACGAAAGAACCCTGTCAACACCAGTAAGAGGCAAAACTGAATGGGCAAAGAATATTAACAGAATATATGAACATATTTTACAAAGATGAAATATTTTTGCTTCTCAATCTGGTGAAAAAATATGGATTGATGCTAACTATTATTGGTTAGCCTGTAGAGAAACAAGCATTCTTGTACACTGTGGAAGTATGAAGTGGTATGCCATTCTAGAAGGACATAGTTAAACTTAACTTTAACCTAGCAATTCTACCTACAGAAGTAAAAACTTCCTCAAGAATAAGCTAAATGTCCAAGAATATATATTGCAACACTATTTGTAACTGCAAAACAAACACAGCTCTTAAAAAACATGATGATACTACCATGGGTTTGTTCACTAGATTAAGAGGCAACCGCAGACCATGTATAGTGCAATTTCACTGTTGCAAAACACATATTAATATAGTTTCTATGTTCACATATCTATATAATAATACTGGAAAAATACCCACCAAACTATTCATAGTGCATATGTCAAGTAAGAAGATGAAGGATGGAAGATCTTTCCCTTTTTTATTGTATATATTTTTTACTGCTTGCAATTTTTGCCACTAGTCTATAATATTTTTTGTAATTTGAAGTAAGTAATGAAAGGGGAAAGAAGGGAAATCATCACCGGTAAGAATTTTGCAGTCCCCCACTCAACAATTAGTAAAGGACTACTTTAACAGGGATAAGATACTTTCCAAAGACAATGAGATAAGTCAGTTCCCCTCTTCAGCCTCTTTTTTCCCAGCCTGACACCTACTCATGGCTGTGCTCTGTTCATGATCCAGCCTTGACCACAGGGTTTTTCTTCGTCTGTCAACTCCTACACATGCTTCAAAGGTCAGCTTACAGGATAGTTCCTCATGGATGCCTTCTCCAATACCTCTAGGCAAAGTTAAATTTTCCTTTTGGACTCCTTGCCCATACTTCAGGGGACACCTGACATTGCTACAATTATTTACCCACAAATCTGTCCTCCCAGCTATGTTCTAACAGCCTTGCATTCTCCTGCAGTGAACACAGTGACAGCACTTGGCAGATGTACAGATTACACCATGGCACTATGGAGACCATGGTACAGGAGAGTGAGCACTTGAACCCTGAGGCTAATTTATTTGCACCTTGGTTTTTTTTAATTAGTAAAATTGAAAAAATAATCAGATCTGATTCACACAGCATGTGCAAAAGCACTTACTGAAATCACAACATGCCAAGTAAAGATACCATCCCTGTTCTACTTACTTACTACCTACTCAGAGCATGACCCTGGCTTACTCCCTTACTCATTCACACTAAGCCTGTTTCCTAAACTGTGACATGGGCATCATGACAGTAGATAACCTTATAAAGTATTTTTATTGTTAGGGGTATTAGGCCAATAAAACCATGTAAGAAAAAGCATTTAGTTCAGTGACTGACACAGGATGTCCTAAATAAACGGTACATATTATTATATAATTATCCCTTACAAAGTTATTTTTCCTGAGCATGGGAAAGAATTAAGCTGGATGTAACTTACATCAAGAAGATCATGGAAATACTTTTTTTTCTCCCATGGCAAAAAGCCCAGGTAAGTGTCTGTATAATGCTGCAGTTTTCTTCCGTGTAGTACTTCATTAACATCTATGTAGTTGTTTGCATTTTCCTCCATTCTGTTTTTCTCTTGTCCTTTCCCTGTGATTTTCTTTTCTTTTGTAATCTGCTTTTCCAGTGGAACAATCAGAGATGAGAGTTTTTCTACTGATACATTTCCACCTCTTACTTTTTGGGTCAGAAGTTCAGATTTAAATTTTTCTTTGATTTCTAAGTCCGGGGGTGGATTCTGACTCTGATAGTGACCATTCACTTTCATTGTCACTGCTGAAAAAGTCGACCGCTGTAATCTTTCAGATGTTCCCAAGCTATTCGGCAAGATACTTTTGTGAACCTGTTTTTCCAATGGGGCCTCCACACTGTCATTTCTTTCATCTGTTGTTAAAGCTTGATTCATTTTTACTTCAGCATCTGGTAAATTCCTCAGAAATGATCTTAGCAAGGCTGACTTGGACAGGTTGTATCCTTTCACAGTGATGTCTCCACGTTCTAGCTGCAAATCCAAGTTACTGAGACTCAACTGGGCCTCTTTGGGAAGGAGTGAAATATTTACCACGGGAATTTTCACATCCACTTGGAATCTTCCTGTTGTGTTAACATCATGTCTCTTGAACTTTGGAAAGCGTTTTTCTTCAGGAATATCCTCAAACAGTATTTCTGCCTCTGGAAGAAGTGTTGTGGGGCTAACCAAATTTTGGTAAGACTTCTGGGTCGTAGAATTTACTTTGGGTTCCTCTCTTGTGTCAACCTCTACTGTTATCTGGATTTTGAACTCTTCATCTTTTGTATTTTGAAATGTGAGATTAAAATGTATTGTGGTCATATTCATTCCACTATGCATAATGAGGTGGATGGTTTTCCATTTATTGGCAATAGAAGCATGTCTAATTATTGGGTTGTCACTGTAGGCACCTTCGATTCCTCTTTTGGCTATTTCTGCAAAGCTGAAATAAGGCAGGCATTCACCTTTTGGAATAACATAGTGAGTCTGGTTTGGGAGAAGAGTTACTTTATACAATTCATGAAAATGATCTGGAGGGAAAAAACAAAAAGATGCCTTTAAAAATGAGGCATTTCCCCCTCCTTTTCCTTTAATTCTTAGGGTTTGGGTTTTCACTTTCTAAGAATGACTTTATATTGACTTCTGAATAATCAAACATTCTAACACAAGAGCTGCTGGGGCTCATTTTATTATCTGAAGTAATCACTATTATCAACATGGAACGCTGAGTCTAACTCACTAAAGAGATATGGCAAATTCCACTGATCAATTCTCATCTTTGTGTTCATCTGAAGAAATACAACCTTCTGCCAAAATGACCTCCAGGGAAAAGCTATCAACAAGATCCAGCATTCAAACCATTCTTACTTAGTGTATTATTGGTCTCTTTTTATTTCTAAATTAAACCTTTGCCATATATTTTCAACAAAGATATATCTGCCTAGTACAAAATAAAACTGCAGCAGTAACAGGAAAAGGTGCAGCTCTAGTGTCTACTGTTTTTTAAAGATCTGTGTCCTCTCTTTTCACTTACAGCTGCTGGATTTATAGAGAATAATTACTTTCAGTAACAACAATATAGACCTCCCTCTACTTATCATGGATTTTGATCCCCTTATTCTAAATATTTTTTTACATGATAAATATACCTTGCCCACAGTCACCAGCATCAAACCCACAGGACAAGACATTGCAAGCTTGGTCACAGAACTTATCAGCAAGCCAGGAATTTGCACATCCCTGATTACAGTACGAGACACTATTTAGTCCTCCGCCGAATTGCCAGGGTTGTCCAATTCCAATACTGCCGGTACCCCCGCCTCCTGCAGCATAGCGATTCCCACCACTGTTACCTGTAGAGGGAGGAAGAAGACAGAATCTTGCTGTGCTTGTCATCTTGGAAAAGGGCAGTTCCTTCTTTCTCAGTAGGGCTATCAAGATTGATGCCTGCATTTCAGTCAGAAAAGGTCTGCCCCATTCTTTAGCAGAAAGTTTCATGTATCTTAAGAAGAAAACAAACTAAAAAGGGAGCGTCACTTGAGAGGATTGCGCATGGGATGACCAGGCCTTGGCACTTACAGCTGTGCAACCCTTAAGTACAAACTTACCTACAGAGGCATATGGAGGTGTGTGTGGAGGTGCAGGGAAACAGGAAGAGATTATTCTGAAGACTGTCAGAACTGCCAAAACATGTCCTAATATTGGGTGCCAACCTCATCATCAAATAATGTTCTATTAGGGGCTGAAGTCTCTGGACTGCATGGATCTTCTTGGCATGTCTGTGTTCTCTCACTGAGACTGCTTATATTTTTCACAAGTGCATCAGACAGGACACAACGTAAAGCTTTGTTTCTTCTAATACTCAGCACTTTTTCAAATCTGTTTCTATATATGGAATATGGGGATGATAATATCTGTGGACAAACTCTCTCCTCTTTAGGTGACTGAGAAATTCAAATGGACGATGGATAATGCATTATAAATTTAAATGCTTTATAAACTGAAAGGCAATAAGCAATAAGTGTAAAAACATGCTATTATCAACAAATACAGATATAACCATGTGTGAGAGAGGAGATGCTGAAGAGATAAGATCTTTCTTTTTACTCACTGACAGAAAGTTGCTGCTGAAAGCCACCAGATGTGAGCTCCTAGAAGAACCAGTTAGAGTGATTCTTGCTCTTTAATTATGTAAACTCAAGATATTCCTGATTTTCTTTTTTTGTTTATTTGTTTTTTTTTTTAATTTTATTTATTTGACAGAGAGAAACACAGCCAGAGAGGGAACACAAGCAGGGGGAGTGAGAGAGGGAGAAGCAGGCCTCCCGCAGAGCAGGAAGCCTGATGCGGGACTCGATCCCGGGTCTCCTGGATCATGACCTGAGCCGAAGGCAGTCGCTTAACCAACTGACCACCCAGGCACCCCCTGATTTTCTTATTTCAAATAACAAAAGGCATTTTTCAAGTGTAGGACCAGCCTGGGACTATGCCCTCAACAAGGGAGAATATGAAAAAAAACAGCCACATGGGGATGTTAATCATTACCTCCAGAATTTATGGATTACTATATGTATTGTTTTCATACATTAAGAATGTTTAACTCACTGTACATATTCAGTGATGATTAAGAAAAAAAGTCCATAAACATGTATAAATTAACATGTAACACATCCTTACCAGAGCAGTCACCACCATCCCAATCACAGGCTGAATTATTGCAAGCCTTGTCACAATAGCCATCTTTAATCCAGGAACCTGGGCACCCCTCAGCACAATTTGGCACAGGCCAGGTTAAATAAACCTATGACAAAGCCAGAAAGAAAATAAAATAAGACACTTTTAAATCTCAAATTAGGATTCCTTTAAAAAAAAAAAAAAGAAACTGAGCCTCCAGTAAAGGTTACAATTCTCCCTGGGCTGGTTGTCTGCATCCACATGGCATATTTTACATTGTTTGCTACAGCAGTTTGCAGAGTCCTGCTCTGTCAATGATTCTTGCTGAACACATTTACTCTTTTTCATTACTCAAGGACAGCAAAGACTCAAGTCACTTTTCGGTGACAACTGTCATTAATTCCTGAATGTGTTTACCCATGATCTTGTCTCACAGCTGAAAAAAGCAGGAGATGAACTTTCAATACCTTTATCTATGTGCATAAAGTCCTGTGATAAATTATTAGCACAGTGTTCTAAGTTGCAAACTTGCCTGCTTTCAACATGAGTGACATGGTATATGGTAACTTTTTAAATTTAATTAAAAAAAATACACTCGGTGCCTCTGCATGCTCCATCTATTTGGAATGCCTTTTTTTCATCTAATTAACTCTTACTGTTCTTCAAAGGTCTCTTCAATTCAGATGGGAATCTAGCCCTGTCTGATTTCAAACTCCTGGGCCTCCATGCCTTGCCACCAAGGGCACACTTGCCAACACGAAAATCAGTTTCTAGTTACTGATTTTGTCTGTCTCTCCTGCCAAGCCATGCTCACCTTGGTAGCCCTATAAATACAGAAGAGGAAACAGAAGAGGAGGGCAGGAGAGAATGAGCACACTGGGGTGGCATAAACAACAAGAGGAAAAGTAGCTTTGTGCAGTTAGCATTTCTAGTTGCAGGGTTCTATAACCTATGAGTTAATGGTGGTAATTCTCCAACTTTTCAGTGACTCCTTCTAACAGGGCCACAGGGGTATTCCTAGTTTCCCCAGTATGCAGACAGGAAACACATAATTATTGCCCAGGACCATCCTTGGCTCCTGGGTCTGTGCTCATAACCACTTCTCAATCATGCCTTTCAAAGCCATGGTGAGACTGCCGCCCTACATGAAATTTCATCCATGTCCATAAGCAGAAAATTGAACTCACTTTTTTTTTTTTAATTTTATTTTTTTGACAGAGAGATCACAAATAGGCAGAGGCAGGCAGAGAGAGAGGAGGAAGCAGACTCCCTGCTGAGCAGAGAGGCCAATGTGGGCCTCGATCCTAGGACCCTGAGATCATGACCTGAGCAGAAGGCAGAGGCTTTAACCCACTGAGCCACCCAGGCACCCTGAACTCACTTTTTATCTTGGTCATTTTGCTGATGTTCTAGTCATGATTTTGTATTTTGCAGTGGTTTTTGCTTTCTCTGCCCATCTTATAGTAGAAAACATAGGAGGTGTGTTCTGGGTGTCTGACAATATAGGGAAGCAAAAAACTACCAAGGAGCAGGTTTTTGTCCTCCCAAATTGTTAACTTTCCTGAGTTAGCACTCAAAAATGCTTATTTGACCCAAATTGATATACAGTGTATATATACTGTTTTCCTGATCTGTTTATAACTTTTAAGTGACTTCTAAGCTAGGCATCCCTATTAGACACTCACCTTCTGACCTTTGGAGTGACTATAAAAATCATCTGGCCAGACATCCTTCCCAAACATAACATCATCATTCAGATAAATAAACTTCTGGGACAGCCCTTCGATGCGATGAATGTGACTTTCAATAGCAGGTGAACTAAAGGTAGGCAAGTGGCTCAAATTTCGGAAAACATCCTTTTAAGCAAACAACAAAGGCAAGGGAAAAAGAGGGTGGATGAGAATTATTTCATTTTGTTTTCATTTTTGAAAGGAAGGAAGGGAGATAAGTAGAAGAATCGAAGGGCATGGAGGTGGGAGAATGAGGGAAAGGGGAATGAAATGAGGGACAGGTGAAGGACATAAAAGGAAATCACAGCCTTGTGATACATTGGAAAATCATGGACCTGGTGTGTGACTATTGTCACTCGAGGATTATCAAGATTCAGCCAAGATGGAATCTGCCCGTTGGTGACAATGAAAATATTCCGAACCCACGGAGCATGCCTCTCAATGGATCGCAGTGAATATCTCAGTTCTTCATTATCTTCAAAACGGCTGGCAGAAACATCTTCGTCCTGCTTAGACTGAAAAGAACATTTTACACGTGATGATGTAAAAATACCACTTAAGTCACATCTTTCCTCCTGGCTATCGCCGGCTGCCTGATCTGCATTCAGAGTGTTCTGGCAGGCTTCTAAAGACCAACCCCTACATCTGAACATGACAAAAAATGTAAAACACTCAGCTTATTTAAAACAACATAAATACCCAACATTTCTTTTGCACTTTTTTAAAAAGAAGGTTCTTGGAACAGATTCTAGGTCACTTCAGTTAATATTAACCAATGGCAATTCACTGGAAAATTAGAAAAGTTCCAAACAACTCATCTCCTGTTAAGTCTTCTTTCTTCTAATATAATGACTTGTAAATCCATAAATCTAAATCCTTGATCAGGGTTTAAAAAGAATCTCTGAATCCCTTACCTGGCTAATGGCACCCAGGTCCCATAATAAATATGCAGGACTTATAGTCAGTTCTTTTCCATCAATGGTCATGTTCTTCTTAGTCTGCTTATTCAGTTCTTGGAAGTCTCTGGGGTTATTCAGTTTTAGAAGTGCTACACTGGCCTCTGAATATAACTGTAACTATAAAATAACAAAAGGGTTACATGTAAAAAAACAGCCTCAAAGAAGAGACACCTCTAAATTCACGTTTGATTTTTAATCTTAAATGTATATAATGTATAATACATACTTAAATCTATATTACATATGTTTAAAGATTAATTTTAGCTCTCTATATAGATTATGAACTAGTAAGCCTATGATCACCAAGAGAAGATGTAAATAGGCCAGACACATTTCTTAAATGAACGGAAGAACCCAGTAATACAAAACAGGAGGCGTAGTGGTGTTGTGGCAAATGGGACATGTTAGGCCCCATCCAAAAGCCGCAGCAAATACTCAATATCACCAAGTGCAGCGAGATCTCCTAAGAGGCCAGAATTCCTAAATGTTCTATGAAATCTCCCCATTTTCAGTGCTGGCTCAAATGTTTTCAGTTGTCTGCTTTCAAACAAAACACAACCAGTCACCAATTGTGAGACTTCTGTTCTAGAATATTACCAATCTGCTTTACTGGGGGAAATCCTGCATTGTAACATTGCTGGGATTGGTAGACAGTAAGCCTGCTAGCACAGTCTCCAAACAGCGTTTGTGTGCCACATCTAAGTAGAGTGTCTTTGACAGGGCTACTTCAACAGTCTCCATAAAGCACCTTTTGGGGCAACGCTTTCAAAGAAATCATCAGTCTAAGATGATCACAAACATCAACATATTTTACAAGTAGGCTTTCCCACCACTACCAGATCTGTCTCATGTTCTAACTTTGTATCATTCAATTTCCTATGAAAAGAGGCTTGGGGTGCCTGGGTGGCTCGGTTGGTTGAGCAACTGCCTTCGGCTCAGGTCATGATCCTGGAGACCAGGGATCGAGCCCCACATCAGGCTTCCTGCTTCTTTGGGAAGCCTGCTTCTCCCTCTCTCAGTCCCTCTCCTTGTGTTCCCTCTCTAGCTGTGCCTCTCTCTGTCAAATAAATAAATAAAATCTTTAAAAAAAAGAAGAAAAAAAAAAAAAAGAAAAGAGGAGGTGGGGGAGAGAATTGAAAACTACTAACCCAGGACAGCAAACCCCTTCTTTTGAACTGACTCTCCTCATAGGGTCAGTTTCTTAATTTATAAAGCAGAGCAAATGCAGATTATCATGGGCTCATTCTGAGCTCTTGTATATGCTACCTGACTATATTTAGCTCATCTTTCAGTTTCCCGAGTTTATGTCAAAAACTAGAGGTTCAAGTTGAAATTTCATTCATATTTTCCCCTTCTTACCATGAACTGCATGTAGATGTTTGGGTGCATACATGCACAGGTGTGTACTGTCTTCTTGACTACATTCTTTCACCCCAACAGCACCTGGCATATACTGAGCACTCACTGAAGGTCATCTCTCACCGCTGTTGTCATCCTGCCTCGGATTGTGGAGGGACAGGTGGGAGGCAGGGCAGATATTCGATCTGGCTACCTATTGAGTCTTGCTGCCTGCCCCAGCCTACCCTGTTCCATCCCTCCGTCCCATAGTGGTTCCCACAGCACCTCTGAGGGCTCCCTGAAGCATAAAAATCACTAAGTTTTTATAAAGGTAGTACTTTAAGTTTTATTGGGCAGATACCCTTATCTTAATCTCTTCTATCCAAACTGCTTTTCGTCTGGAAAACTGTTTTGAAATACCATAGGCATTTTCCTGAATAGAGCAACGAAAACTAAAGAGCTTAAAGGAATATTTATATGCTGAAAAAGCTTTTCTGCCACCATAATCAATCAAGTTGTGAGTGGTGAAAAGGGTGGGGAGAAGTATCTTCTGCTAGCCACTAGGTGGCACCCGAATCATGGACATCTGCAGAAAGAGCAAGAGGCAGTAAGGAAAAGTGGGTGTAGTAAGTGCTGAAGTCTGGATTAGTTTGGGCAGCTGCTTCTATATATAGCTTCTTATATGAAATTATTAAGTTTATCTAAATAATTTATAAGTTTCTTAAAGAGAATAACTACAACAACCCACTGCAGGCCCACAACAGATAGGTAATATAACTGAGAAATAAAGGTCTGCTACTTTTAAGCCAGAGATTTCGGGGTATTTGTTACTAGAGCATTATCTGGAATAATGGATTGATACACCTACTATAGTAGCATAAGGTTAGGGAAAAAAAACATGCCTACTAATACAACTGAAAAACAAACTCATTCCAGTAACCTGACAACACAAAGAGTTTTCTAAAACTTAAATCAGTTCCAGAGTTGCTTTAATCTACAGACGTGTCTATTTTAGGAATAAAACCAAAACAAAGGGTACCATACTTTAAAAGAGCAGGTGTATAAGACAGTTTCAGGGAAGTCACTGAGGTTATAATATAGTTACAAGAATTTTCTGTTACCTTGAATGTGCCATGAACAGAGGTTTGAGGTGACAAAGTTCAAGTAGGACAATATGCTGTTCCCATTCCACCAGCACTGTCCTTCCTGCCAAAGTAAACACCCTGGTCAGCCTTCTAGGATCCCTGCAGCCTCTTTCTCTTTGGAAACTTCCTCCATGTCTCTGATCCACACAGACCTTTCCTGCCTCTAAATGCCAACTTTGGAGGTCTGTACTACCCTCCTTGATAACTCAATACTATCTTATTTTGCTACTTGAATACTTCACATGCACACATACTGCCTCCAAAACGTAATTCCAAGTGTCTTGAGGACAAGCCTGTGTCCTCTCTTTATTTTGCACACCCACTCAGCAACCAGTAGTACTGAATTAAACCAAATGTGAGAATGTACTTGAGAGCTTTGGGAAGATTTTTCCACATGCTCTAACATATGTTAAGGAAGTAAACAAAAACAAAAATCAAAAACCAAATGAAACCCCACTATGAATGAAAATATCTGAAAATACAGAATGATTTAGAGTGAGTTAAAAATAAAGACCAATGGATAATGTGATTTCCCAAAAGGTAATTCACACACAATTCTACAGGTAAATTAAAGGGTTATTAATCAGATCAAACTAGAAAGCTTTCAATAAGAGGCTGTTTGATTTGTAACACTATAGTCCACAAAAGACTGTTTATGAATTCAAATCTATCATTTTGCAAATGAAACTATTTTCAACCCCCACTTCCCCTCCTGGGAGGTGAGAGGATTCTAGTTTCTCTCTAAACAGAATAATAAAGGCAAAGTTGTAGTATATATGTGACCATGGTATCAAAAACCAAAATGGCTTCTTGGAATAATCACACTGTTCAAATATTGCCTTTATATTCTGGGACATGTTAAAATGGCAGGTGTGTTCAGTCACAGCCTTTTCTCTTGCTCAGGCCTTCTGTAAGCATTTCCTGAGTGGCCCCCTAAGTGCCAGGCCCTGTGGTAATCATTAGGGGTACGCAGGTGAACAGACAGTATCTGTCCTGGGTTGCTCATACCCGAGCAGGGTCTCCAGGCCAGAACTGAGCACTGGGTGGCTTGGAGGCCACAGGCCTAGGCCAAGGGCTCCTAAAGGACCCTGGGAGGGCAAGACAGTCTAGACCATTCAGGTCCTGAAGTCCAGTGTCTAAAAACCCTTTCCTTTCACATGCCACAAAACACCTCTAACACACCCCAAACTGAGCTCTGAGTTTCCTTCCCAAAAAACTTGCTTCTTCTACTGAAGCTCTGAATGTGGTGGTTAAAGCCATCACTTCCATCTTCCCTAGTAACATCTGCTTCCCCTTTCATTTTTCCTTCCCTCTTCCTAACAGCTAATAAGTCACAAGGTCATGCTGAGTACTTCTCACAGATGTTTCTAGAACCATTCTTATTACTGGCACTGCTGCCAGGACAGTTGTTGAACCTGAACATCTTGCTGGGCTATGGTTGCAGTGGCTGAACTGGTTTTCTGCCCAGCCTCATCTTACTTAATCTCTACCACCATACCTTCACCTACTATGTTCCTTAAAAAATGATCAAGTGCCCCTAATAAGGATGCCCCCTGCCTCCAGGATAAAGTCCAGGCTCCTTACCAGAAGATCTTTCCTAATCTGGTCTCAATCTGTTTTTCCAGTCTCAGCACCAGCAAAATCCTTGCCCTGGTTGTTGTCTTCCAGGAAGAGCTGCCTCAGTTTTCTGGAAACCACTGACTTGCAAACCTCCAGCCCTTTGCTCAGGCTATTCCCTCTTGTTGGAATAGTCTTTCCAACTCCCTTCTCTGCTGGGAGAATGGCTGTTGTGTTCAGCACCCACCTAAAATGTCTATTCTGCAAAGCCTTCCTTGCACCAGTACATCTAAAGCCCAGGTGTGTTTACGCTTCCTATAAGCACTTACTTGGAAGTGATCATGCCCCAAAATTATTTAAATGCTTTACTCACTCAATGATCCTTACAGTCCCTGGCACACAGAAGACACTTACTAAAAGCTCATACTCTAAATGGACTGGGAATCCAGTGACAGGAAACTTCATTCTCAAAGTATTCATAATAAAACCAAGAAGAAGAACCCACAGAAAGACAGTCACTTGAAGAATCAGCTTAAGTGCTGATACACTTCTATTCTTCCCCTTTCTTATTTTCTCTCTAATCTCTCAAAACCAGAAGTTCTAATCCCTGAAGTTGATTGCAGGTGTTGGCATCATGAAAATGACCTGCAATGAATGTTATGGATAATTAGCTTGACCCTCTGAGGAGTTGTTAGCCTCCACGAAGACAAGTCTGGAAATTCAAATAAACCTCCAGCTGGTGAATGAACAGTATCATCATGCACAGAGCCTGCTGGTACTCTTCGTCCAAATCAAGTTATTACCCTACCCTACCTCTAACCTGCATACACCACACTCCGTACCCCCAAAAAATAGTTTGCTGAAGGGTCAACAGCTACTTGGATTGGCATTCTTTGGCAGCACACACCCATGCACCAGAAGCAATCAGCACCAGTAAGCAGCTGCAGCAGGCAAAGAGAAATCAAACCTGACTGGTGAACAGAGATATGTCATGAACCTTCTTTCCTTTAAAAACATATTTTGTTTTTGGGGCGCCTGGGTGGCTCAGTTGGTTAAGCGACTGCCTTCGGCTCAGGTCATGATCCCAGAGTCCCGGGATAGAGTCCCACATTGGGCTCCCTGCTCAGCAGGAAACCTGCTTCTTTAAATCTTTAAAGATTTTATTTTATTTTATTTATTTATTTTTATTTATTTGACAGAGAGAAACACAGCTAGAGAGGGAACACAAGCAGGGGGAGTTTGAGAGGGAGAAGCAGGTTTCCTGCTGAGCAGGGAGCCTGATGTGGGACTCGATCCCGGGACTCTGGGATCATGACCTGAGCCAAAGGCAGTCGCTTAACCAACTGAGCCACCCAGGCGCCCCAATAAATAAAATCTTTAAAAACACACACACACACACAAAAACAAAAAACAAAACATATTTTATTTTTAGTTGGAATAAATAAAGAGTTGGAATCATATAAATAGATTCAAGAATGTCATTCCTGGGATGCCTGGGTGGCTCAGTCAGTTAAGCGGCTGCCTTCGGCTGGGGTCATAATCTCAGGGTCCTGGAATCAAGTCCCACATCAGGGGGCGGGCCTGCTTCTCCCTCTGCCTGCTGCTCCCCCTACTTGTGCATTCTCTCTGGCAAATAAATAAATAAAAATATTTTTTAAAAGATTTTATTTATTTATTTGACAGAAAGAGACAAAGCTAGAGAGGGAACACAAGCAGGAGGAGTGAGAGAGGGAGAAGGAGCCTTCCTGCTTACAGGAAGCCCAACACAGGGCTTGATCCCAGGACCCTGGGTTCATGACCTGAGCTGAAGGCAGATGCTTAATGACTGAGCCAACCAGGCAGGCACCTCAATAAATAAAAATCTTAAAAAAAAAAAAGTTCTTTCTGCATAAGGAATTTCAGCTAACGTAGTACAGAACCACATGTCTGTAATTCTAGAACCAATAGCTTGGAAGTGAAGCTAATAAATATTGGCTGTGGAGAAAATGGAACCCTTGTGCAATATCGGTGAGGATGTAAATTGGTCCAACCACTATGGAAAACAATAAGGAGGTTGCTCAAAAAATTACAAATAAATCTACCATACACTCCAGCAATTCCATTTCTGGGTATATACCCATAGGAAATGAAAAGAGGATTTCAGAGCGATATCTGCACTTCCATGTTTACTATAGCATTATTCTGAAGAGCCAAGATATGGCTGCTAACAACCTAAATGCCAACTGACAGATAGATAAAAAAGATGTAGTGTACACACACACACACACACACACACACACACACACACACTGGAATATTATTCAGCCATGAGAAAGGAGGATATCCTATCTTCTGCTACAACATATATGGATCTCATGCTTAGCATGTCATGCTAAGTTAGAGAAGTCAGACACAGGCAAATACTGTATATCACTTACATGTAGAATCCAAAAAAGTCAAACTTATAAAAAACATAAAGTAAAATGGCATTGACTATGGGCTGGGGAATAAGACTGATGTTTTAAAAATACAAACTTTGCAATTACTACTAAGTAAATCAGAGAGATCTAATGCACCGTATAATGAATATAGGTAATACTGTACTGTAATTATATAATGTGATAAATACTGCTACAGTGGCAATCATATTACACAATACATAAATGTATTTAAAGTAACATGTTGCACACCTTAAATTTACAGTGTTATATATCAGATTTTTTAATTCCTCTTCCTTAGAGGAAGGAGGAAGATAATGTTTTTAAATAACTGGAGATAAATAATTCAACCCTAATCTACCTGCACACTATTAATTTCCAAGTACCATAAAAAAAACTTAAGAAAATATGAAAAAAAAGAAATGTCATTCATATTACCATCACATTTACAAAGGTCCATATGGCGTACCTTAAAACAGTGAAACATTTATGGAAAGAAACAGAGTTAAAGGGAACATTGTGGATGGGGCAGGGAGTTAAAAAATATGGTCAAGACAGGAACTAAGTAAGAACTCCCCAAACACTGTTCTTCTCCCTTACATTGCCTCGCCATCTCCATCCTTTCACCTCCAAATTCACCTCCACCAGTAGAAGGAAGTAAGAGTCAAGAACCTGATCACTGTGGCAGAATTTAAAGAACGTTTCCTTGTAAAATCAAGAAAACCAGACCCTAAAAAATTTTGAGCCCAGAACTTCATGCCTTCTGTTCTGGAAAAGTACTCACACTTTATAACCTGGAATGTTTCTGACAGAACCACAGGTATCTTGACATAAGGTCAAAAGGAAAGAACACGGATACAATAGAGCAAGTGGGTCTGAAAACAATAAATGTTAAGGAAAAGTTATATCTCAGGGCAGCCTCCAAAGTCAACTCTAACAAATGGCATCAAAGTGTGAAAAGTTAATAGGTATAAATCCCCAAATACATTAGGGGCTAAGTTAGCTATTTATGAATAAAGGTTTCATATTATCAATCATTCCAAATATCTGAAGCATACTTCCTTTATGTGTGAAAGCTCTTAATAAATACACAGATTGCAGTCTGTGTTTACTTACTATGTGTACGACTTCCCCCACCCCCTCCTTCTGTGCTTCCATTCTCTTCCACTGTAAGTTCCATTCAGGGCTTTTGTCTGTTTTGTCCACTGCTATATTCTCAGCAGGTGTAACAGCACCTGACACACAGTAGGAACTCATTTGTTAAAGAAATGAATCATGTTTCTGTCTGGGAAACCAGCAAACCAAATGAGACTCTTAAATTTTTGCCCAAATAAAAAGCAAAGAGTAAGGATATTCTGTAAAGAAAGAGCCATCTTCATGACAACACTGTGGCAGAACAAAGACTCTCTTTGCTTATGACTGTCAGCTCTGCTATAATGTAATGGACCACAAGAGAAGAGTCATACATTAAATGAAATGTGCTATACTCATTGCTCTGTTTCCTTTACTCTTACCAGTTTTATTTTAGAAGAAAGATTTTCTGGCAATTTTGTTCTTAGTTGATTTGTTTCCTTGAATGTCAGTGGAAATCCACTCAGGAAAGCCAAATCTTGCATTAGCACTAACCCAGGGACTTCTTTATCTGTGGTCTAAAATAAGAGAGAGAAAAACACAACTCACTTTTCACATAAGACTGGTGAAAACTTACAGCTTCAAAATCAGAATATTAAGATTATTTAAATCAGCATTCATTTATACTTATAAGCCAGGCTTAGAGAAAAAGTATACATTAAAAAGGCTCTCAAGGTAAAACAGCTTTACTACTTATGTTTTTATTCTAGTCTACTGCATAAATACAATTAATTTAAAATAACATACCAAATAGCCCCTCCAAACTGTCTGTTTGCTGTTTCCTTTAAACATTCCACTCTGGGCATCTTCAACTACAATAAAGAATACAATAAGTAAACATGTTTTTAATGAATACTTAACTAGGATACCTGCCAAAACACTACAAAGTACTTTGAGAGCTATTACACCAGTATAATACATGGTCTCAAAAACAGGTAGTTGGGGGATACAAATTTAACCCATCCAACAGAAGGGGAATGATATAATACCAGTGTACAATTAAATGTTAAATTCTGCAGGACTGAAGAAGAGGTTCATACAGGCAGCAGAAACATGAAAATAAGACTGACAGAATCACAGATGTCAGAGCAAACATCAACATATTTAACTAAAAAGAAAACAAAAAACCTGGCTAGAGTAAAACATTTGGGAGTGGTGGGTACAAGAAGGGTAACCAGAAGGGGACCCCCAACAGCTAGGCCAATGGCATCTAGATAAACAGCAAGGAGCCACTGTAAATCTTAGGGTTCCCCAAGGGTCACAGTGAATTCCTAAAGTTCATCAGGTAAGGCTGAATAGAGCAGATTAAGTTAAGAGTGGACAGGGCTGATGACACAGCCCAATTGGGAGAGAGTTCTAAAGTGAGGGGGATGAATGAAATCAGCAACTTGATCGTGACATTTAGCAATCCCAGGATCTTAGAAAACAGAAGGGAAGTCAGAAGGCTATAATCTGCAAAATGGGTATAGAAAGCAGGTTCCAGTCTGGAAAGATGGCTTTCAGTTCTGGGCGAGAGTTTCAGATGTACCATAAAAACAGAATAAGTGAGCAATGAAAAAAATGAAAGCCTTTGCAGTATACTACTAATCTTTAAACAAATCACTGAGCATTAAGGGTAGGAGTTCTTTATGAACAAATCTATCAGATATGCACCTCTCTTTCTCTTGCTCTCTCCCCCCCATTGACATGGGAGGTTCTATATTGGTAGATCAGAGAATGCTAATAGATGTGGTATAGCTATTTGTAAATAATGTCAGCAAAGGTAACTAATGACATCTCATGTCATCTTTATGGATATAACAGAGACTTAGCCTAGATCTCAAGTTTGGTGGAATATAACCAATTCTGACTAAAGAATGAAATTACAAAGCTACCATCAACCTAAAGAGAGGTTTTAGAGGTCTGCCATAGATTCTGTCTTATTCAACAATCTATCAAGGTTTTAGAAGACACAGAAGACATGCTTGCAGAATGTACTGATTTACACAAAGGAGACAGGGAAGTGATTATCCTGAATAACATACTAGGGGTTGCCCAAAGTTCTTACTATTTAGAGCAACAAGTCAAACCTAGCAAAATGAAATCAAAAAGACCTTTAACTTGGCACCAAAAACCAACTATGTAAGCATAAATTCAGAAGTATTTGAGCATTAGCATGTATTTTTTTTTCCCTTTCTTTTCAAGTAGGTCTCCTTGCCCATGGTGGGTCTTGAACTCATATCTTTAGGGTCAAGACTTGCACACTCTACCAGCTGAGCCAACCAGACACCCCTATATTAAGTTTCTTTAAAAAGACATAGGAGTTTTAAGTCCAGGGCAAGTTCAGTATGAGTCAACAACATGCTGTGGCCACACCAAAGGTAATTCTGTGCTTTTAAAAAGGAGTACTTAGGATAAAAAAAGTGATATTCCCAGACACCAACCCATAAGTAAATCCTGTTGGGTTGACCTTCAAAATGTCCAGAATCCAACCTCTCCTCACCACTAGTCTTATCCAAGCCACCCTCCCCCTTGTCTGAATTGTTACAATCTTTGCTGTTCCTCAGTTTATTCCCACCACAGCAGCCAGACTGATCCTTTTGGAACATTAGTTAAACCACATCACTCCTGTACTCAAAACCCTAGAATAATTGCTCATTGCATTTTTTTTTAAGATTTTATTTATTTATTTGACAGAGAACGAGCATACAAGCAGGGGGAGCAGTACAGGGAGAGAGAGAAGCAGACTCTGCTGAGCAGGGAGACCGACATGGGGTTCGATCCCAGGACCTGGGATCATGACCTGAGCCGAAGACAGACATTTACGCTAGACTGAGTCACCCAGGTGCCCCTGCTCACTGCATTCTGAGTTAAAGCCGAAGTCCCTGGCATGGCTGCGAGGGCCAACCCCACCCCTTCCCCCATTACTAGGCTCATCTCTTGCCCCTTTCCCTTGTTTACCCTATTCCAGCCACACAGGCCTCTCTGCTCTTCTTGAAATATTCCAGACACACCCCTGCCTCAGGGTCTTTGCACTGGCTAGTCCACCTAACTGAATCACTCCTAGTCCATATATTCATGTTGTTTGCCTCTCACCTTCTTGAAATTTTCACTCATAAGTCACCTTTTTGGTGAGTCTGCCTTTATCACCCAATTTCCCCTGCTCAATTTTTCTCTACACCACTTATCTTCTACAAACTATATAATTTACTTGTATGCTGTATTTCTTGTCTGTCTCCCTCTGCTGAGATGTAAACTTGATGAAGGCAAACATTTTTTGTCCATCTCTTCACTGCTGCACCTTCAGCACTGAGAACAGCACCTGGCACATGGTGTACACTCAAAAAATAATGAATAGTCCTGCTCTCTTTGCAAATGAACCACCTAAAAAAATTGCTCTTTTCTAACTGACACAATTTAAATGTAACAGGAACCGTGGGGTGCCTGGGTGGTACAGCCGGATAAGCTTCTGACTCTTGGTTTTGACTCAGATTGTGATCTCAGGGTCATGACATGGAGCCCCGCATCAGGCTCCTTGCTCGGTGTGGAGTCTACCTGAGACACTCGCTCTATCTTTCCCTCTGCCCCTCCCCCATGCTCACTCTCTTTCTCTAAAATAAACAAATCTTTATAAATAAATAAATAAATAAATGCAACAGAAACCAAATAAACAAATCTAAATAAATAAATAAATAAATAAATAAATAAATAAATAAATAAATGCATGCAACAGAAACCAAAGCTCATTCTAAGAAGAACAAACTAGGACACAGATAAGCCCCTAAGAGACAGCTAAAAGAACAAGAATGAAAAGAAATGTCACACAAGGAAGAGATTATATTACATTAGTTCTAAAAGATCCCAAAGGGTATAATTTGACCAATGAAAGAAAGCACTCCATAATTCCTTGTAAAGGTCAATGTAGTCCAGAGGTAAAATGAATTATCACAGGAGAAAATTCATTTCCTATAGAGATCAAAGAGGATAAGCCTGACCAGAAAAACCACTTTGCTGAGAAATCCAGGCCCAGGCTGCAGGGCTGGGCTAGACAACAAGTGGCATAGCATTGCAGGGGTAGAAACGACACATGTCAGAAAGAGAAAAAACAGCTCTTAATGATGAACCTGAAAGAGGTTAAATGAAATTAATGGAACATCAAATGTGGATACAAATTTTTTATCTAGATCAGGGGCTGGCATGTTCTGGCCAAAATTTAGCCACTGCCTGTTTTAGTATGGCCCCAACCTAAGAACAGTTTTGACATTTTAAAATGGCTAAATGTTAAGTACTTATATAAAATACCTACATAATATCCTCCATGTTGCCTCTTGGCCCACAAAGCCTAAAATATATATTATCTGGTCCTTTAAGAAAGAATTTGGCAATCCCTGATCTAGATAACTGAAGAGGATAAAGAGTGAGTCTGTGGCCCACTAGAAATGTAAGCTCCCTGAAGACAGGGATGTGTCTTTTTGTTGTTGTTGTTCCCTGCTATTTCCCTGTTACCTAGAATAACAACCAACACAGAGCAGTGGCTCCACAAATCTTCATTGAACAAGTGAATAAGTAGGGCAGTCAAAGAGAAACCCAAGTGGGAATTCAAAAACAGTCTTTAGAAGACTGTAGTTTAATATAAATTTCATTTATATCAAAACTCACAACCTCTTAAATCTTCACTATGTTATAAAATTAGCAGAAGAAAAATCCAAGATTGTCTCCATAGACGTTATAACTGAGTATAATTCGTATCAAAAATCATTCCTTTTTCTTTTCAGGTAAAACATGATCAGAGAACCTTAACTAATTTAAAAAAACAAAGCTAAATTTAGCAAAACAAGAAATCAAGATAATGTGTTATAATTTTTCAGAGGTTATCCCTTTACTTTTCCTATATAAACTATAACTTAAAGACAAAAATGTTATTTATACAAAAAACAAATCTACAGCATAAAGGTGGCAATACCTGTAATTAAAAAGGTTACAATTTTCTTTCAAATTACAAATAACTTATTAAGTGTCAGGAAGATAGCACGATGTTAGACACTGTTCAGGACACAAATTGGTTGAGTAATAAGGTGTCTCTGCTTGATTAATAAATTAAATGGGGACACTATAAACTCCTGTGTAATCAAAAACTAAGTTGTGGGGCACGTGGCTTGCATAGTCAGTTAAGCATCTGACTCTTGGTTTTGGCTCAGGTCATGTTCTTAGGCTCATGAGATAGAGCCCCACACTGGGCTCTGCACTCAGCATGGAGTCTGCTTGGATACTCTCTCTCTGCCTGCCCTCTTTAAAAAAAAAAATAAATCTTTTAAAACTAAGTTGTCAGTCATTTTACAAGTACTATAGGGATACAGAAAACTACAAAAATTAGAATCACTGTGAATTACTGTCCTGGATCTTCATGAAGACAGAGGTGAGGCTGGAAAGAACAGGAGGCAGGCTGTGAGAGCCAGAGGACCAGGAGAATAGCACTACATGTGTGAAGACACTGGCAGCCTCAAGATGCGAGGAACTAAGGGCAGAATCAAGGTTGAGTCCTGAACACCAGGAAGAAGAATCTATATCCATGTAGAAAACAAATACATATTACCGTATGTATTTCATCTCCAAAAAGGAAGCAAACCAATAAAATCAGAGCTTTCTGATTTATTCAGATTGTGTGCCAGAAAGATCGGGCAGGAACTTCACAGGTAGGCAGAGCAGCTAGGCAGCTATCACCGGAGCCTGTGTGAAGAAATTCAGTCTTATGCCGAGGAAGTAAGATAAGTAAAGGGGAGAATCATTTGCGAAAAACAAAAGCAAGTAACAGGGTGAGGTTAATCTATAGTGATGGAGGTAAAAAGTAAGAACACATCAAAGATATTTCCAAAGATTTAAGCTGAGAGGTACGAGATGGAAAGAATGGAAACTTGAGAACAGGACTCAATGTTGTAAAGAGGACATGACAGTTTTCATTTTTACACAAGTGAAACACATGTAACCACCAAGGAGAAAGGGTCAGTGCAAAAGAAGCATGAAAGACAACAGACCAGAGGAGGCATAGGAATGGGGCTCACCAGCTCAGTGGCCAAGTGGGAGGTTGGGATCCATAGGTATGCATATTATTCTATGCCATAAATTACAATTTCAGTTATTTTATCTGATCAAATCAACTGTATAATCAGATACTTCAGAATGTAAAGTAAAAATGTTCTGTTCAAACTGGAGAAAACAACCTTGCTGAAGAGTAATATGATAAAAAATAATAGTAGTAAGCCTCCACAATAACTCAGAGCCAAGTGAATAAGGTAAATGGAAGTATCAAATTTAAGGTCCTGACCACAGCACAGAAAGGCAAGTGTATTACACAGAGTAAGATATATGCAATCCCTTTCTGAAGTTAGGGCTAAAATACAGTGGCAGCTCTTTTACTTCTCTTTTTATGTTTTCAGTTTATCAGGTACTTCTTTAAAATTGAATCATGTCTGTTTCATTCAGAATTTTGTTATTCAAACAACCAATGACGATATGACTTTAAATACCATAAGGAAATCTTACCATGCTTAGCATTGTCGAAAACAACAACTGAGATGTTAGTGGAAGGGTTTTTTGGTTTTGCAACATTTACTATGTCATTGGCAGAATGAAAAGATGGGTACAGAGATGGCAGGTCCTTCAGTGTGATGTTGGCTGGAAGAGCTGGGTCTAGGACAAGCATTGGCACCTTGATGCAATGTGTCAGCAAACACTCCAACTGCTTCTCACTGGAAACAGACACCAACATGCTCAAAACATTCTTGAAAAACTAACCAACATTGAAAAGCTTGTCTGTACACTAATTTTCTAGACATTTTCTATACCCTATAAAATCATATTTAATAAACAAGGACTCTTGAGAATATAAAAAGATAGCAAGTACGATATAAAATTATTTTAAACAAGTACAGCTCTCAAGAAAGTGCTTTCAAACTCCTATTAATATGATTGCCACCAAAATATACTAACTCAAAGGTACACAAGAAATTAAGCATTTCACTACTCATTTTAAAGGTTTCTCATAATTCCAGTGAAGTCTATCATTAGGCAGATCAAGAAGTGGATAAATTCTGTTTACAGAGCATCAGCCTACCTGATACAATTTACCAATTCACAATACACCCATGTAAATAAAAGCAAATGGACATGGTTCTAAGATGAATGTATGAGATATTTCTATCTAAACGCAAGGAATGCCTAGAATAAACATAATACCTAAATAAACAATAGACAAAACACAGCTGGAAAATTCACAAAGTGGGAGCTATGACTAGTTAATATATAAAACTGTCCAAACTAATATTTAAAGAAATGCAAAAGAAAACAATGAGGTCTCACATTTTGTTTACTAAATTAGCATCCCTCAAAAAAGGGACTCAGTGTTAGTACAAGCACAGTACACCTGTTCCTCTCAGGCACTGCTGGTGTCACTGCAGGTGGGTATTACCCATTTCCTCTCTGGAGAAGCAATTTTATAGCATATGCATGTGTCCTTTTTCAGACCCATAAAAAGTTATACATATGCTTCTTACTCAGTAGTTTACTTCCAGGACTCTAGTTCAAGTAGTATAAGAGAAACAAAACAGGAAAAAAAAAAAGAAAATGTGACAGACCCAAATATAAGATCACAAAATATTTACAATAGGGAAAATACAGAAGTGCCCAATATTTAGTAAATTACAGTAGGGTTACTTTATGGAACATTATATAACTTTTAAAACTAAGAAGTAAGAAGCATGAAGATAATTTATCGACAGAGATGTGTAGACTATATAAAATTTGAAAAGGATACAAAATTGTACATGGATTACATGTAATCCATGTAATTTTAATTTTATTTAATTTAATTTTAATTACATGTAATTTTAATTACAAAAAAATTAAAAATTACAACTATAAATAAATGCATGAAAAGGGAATAATAAAATGTGTTGAATGACCAAAGAATTATTTAAGCCTGTTCTTTTCACTGTCCTCTCAACTTTTCTGCCATGTGGCATTTTTACTTTGAATGATTTAAAAATTAAATAAGAGTATCTGAAAAATTAAAAATATTAAAAATAAGAGTATCTGAAAAATTAGAGTTAAAAATAAGAGTATCTGAAAAATTAAAAATATTAACAGTGGTATATTTAGTATTGAAAAGTATTAACAGTAGTATTAACAGGATATTCATTTATAAATATAGTCCTGTTAATACTACTGTACTTCTAGATCTCAAAATTCCCAAGGATCATTTCTATAAAACAACTCTTCTAAGTCCAATGGTTAAGGGGGGAGTGCAGTTAACAGAGACTTCTGCTGGTCAGTGAGGCAGTCTCGTTTTAAGGGCTATTTAAATCAAAACAGGCACATCTGGTTCTTGGCATTGGGCTAAATCCCTTCCCAAGTCCTTAAATATAAGACATAGAACTATGACAGCTTTTTAAAGGACATACACTATGAACACACAACTGAATGATGGATATAAATTATAGAAATGAAAACACTGAGTATAAGTCATACATTAAGTGGACCAAGACAACAGAACACCCAGACAGATTAATGAAAAGGACAGAGAAGAAAAACCTTAACATCCAGAAACCTAATCGATTCGGAAATGATGAAGCTTTGGTTAAGTACAATCTAAATAAGAGTTCTCAATCAACTATGCCTTTGGCACTACAAGATTTTCCATCTAATGGAGGCACTTAATTTGGGGGTCAAAAACTAGCAGATGAGGGACTGAAGAGGAAAAATAAATATAAAATACTGTGTATCCAACAAAAACAAGTTAAGAATCTAGAAGTTTTACTTCAACACTTCAACTTCTATTCCTGAGAGGAGAATCAAAACACTTACCTCTTCTTGGTAGGTTCCGTTGTGTTCTTCCCAAGGATTTCTCTAATGAAAGCAAATGTATGTCATTACATATGCATGGACTAGTAGAAGCCCTATATGTGAACAAGAGGTAACTGACAACACTGATTTTCTTGGTTATTCCCCTGAAACTAACCAGTAGGTTAGGAAATATTATGCTGACAACATTTAAGATACATAATAAATTTTAAGTTTCAATTAAATATGCTCAATTTATTATCATCACATACCTCTTACAGTAACCAAAAACGTTTTATATTTTACTACTAAACATGGTACCAGGCAGCCAAAGTCATTTTCATGCACTGGGAAGGTTTAATATTCTCTAACACAAAGAGAAAGAGACAATGTGTTGCAGTGTAGCTTGACCAATTACCTGCAACTGGGGAGCACCCATGCATTAACATTTACAAATAAATGAATGAGAAATTCTCAACAAATACTCCTAAGGAATCAGAGAGGAAGTTACATCAACCAGATCCCTAGCTCTAAAGGCTCTCCATTTAAGGGCACTGTACCTTTCTCAGATAAAAGAAATAAAATATCAAAATTTCATATATAAAGAAATCAGCAAAGTTTCCAAGTCATATTGTATGATTTGTTATTAAAAAGGATAAAAGGAATATACTTTGACTGTCTTTACAAATGGAAAAAGTTAAGTCACCAGGCCTGCTTTGTTTTTCAAGGGAATAACAGGTCTTACCATGAAGATATGTTGAATAACAAACACCTTATTTCATGAAGATTTCACACCTGGGATTCAGCCTGAGTAAGCAGGAAGTCTAGGGCTTTCTTAGGAGGCTCCTTTCCCTTTAGGGCCCTTGGAGAGTATGGTATCACTAGAGTAGCAGAGTCATGAAATGGCCATCTTACAAAGTGAGGCCACGATGTCATTAAAGTGCCTGAGTTCTACTTGGGCACCAAGAAACAAGGGTCAGACACATGACTGACCACATCTTCTAATGGCACGAATTTGAAATGGGCTAGCAATGTTATCAGATTTTTGTTTGGATAGGATTGTGAACATCACCCTTCCCTTCTGAAAAGCACTGTTACTTGTACTCGTAGAACTGTGTGTGTTTTGTTTTTAAAGAATCAGCTTTACCTCATTGCTTTCTGTTCCTCCTCCATCTGTTCTCTGACTTGCTGTAGTTCCTTCAGTAGTTCAAGATCTGTGCCATTCACCCAGGTATAAACCACATCGATTGGCATGGGCAGACAGAGCCTAGGGCAAACCCACAGGTTTTCCAGCTTACATGCATTTTTCCAATACATTTGAGAATAAGAGTATAACAGGGTTTAAACTCAAAGGTTATGGAAAAAAAAATGAAAAGGTAATCAAACCAGCCAACCATATCACAGAATTGCATATTTTCAAACTGGTGCTAGGAGACTATTTGTTGAGAACTTTCTCTGCAAGATGCATGCAGATCTTTATGCAGTTCTGCACCATTTACTCCTCACAACCACTCTGTAAAGAGGCTGCCATCACTCCACTTTAAGATTGTCAGGAGGTCTTGGAAGCTCAGTTTATACTCCTACATGCTCAGTTTAGCACACAAGGGTGCTGTGATGCAAATGTAGCCAAACATAGAAATTAGAAACTAAACAAAATTACCAAAAAGAGAGTTATCCAACAGTCCCTAATGAAGACCCAGCCCATTTTCTGCTGCAGCCTTCCTTATGCCCTGCTGCCCCAAGGCCAGCCCCTCCCAACTCTCCTTCCCCTTCCCTGCTTTTTTTTGTCTTCAAAGCACTGACCACTTCTCTAACATATTAGATAATTAACTTGTTACCTACATTGGAAATTGTATGTGTCCCTCCCCCAGAATGTAAGCTCCAAGAAGGCAGGAAGTTTTCCTGTTTTGCTCCCTAAAGTAATGAACCAATTAGAAAAGCGCACAGAAGCTCAGTATTTGTTAAATGAGTCAATGATATATATGACACATTAGCACAGACCTTCCTGAAATTGCTCAACTCTTTTTTTTTTCCTCAAAATAAGCAGTCAGGCAGGCATCTAATTCTTGAATATCACCTAAGTCTTGTGTTAGTGTTTTGTTCAGGTTTTACCGCTGCTGAAAGTTCTCTTTCCCTTTCTTTTACCAAGTGAAACAAAATCCCCCCATCTTTTTGGTCAACTTTGAACCTATGATACAGGAGTTCATCAAGACTCACAGGCAAGTGGCATTTCAGCAAAGATGTGAAGGAAGTGAGGAAGCAAGCCATGTGGATAACTGGGGGAAGAATGGTTTGGAGAATGGGAACACCACATGCAAATGCTCTGAAGCAGACACCTACCTGGCATGGTCAAAAGGCTAGAGGCCAGTGTGGCAGAGACAAGAGAAGAAAAGGGAGGAGCATAAGAGAAGATGGAGGTCAAAGAGGAACCAGGGACCCAGAGCTTCAGGGAAAAATGAGGAATCACCTAATACTCAGCTATATGTGAAAACTGAACATCCACTAGCACTTCTGACAATGTTCACCTCTGTCTGCAAAATAACATCTAAACTGTGTCATAATCTGCACCTTATGCTCTAGACACTGGTTGCTTACCCCAATAGAGCAAGACTTGCAAGCTTTTGTATCTTTGAACATGCCTCTCCCTCTGCCTAAAATACCTTTTTTTCACACTTTGTTGAACTACTTCCTCCTTTCCCAATCGCCCTCTGCCCTCACCTCCTACAAAGAGAACTGCTTACCATGCAGTTTCCATTGTACTCTGTACTCTAAGGAATCCTTAGCACACTGTGTTGTACTAGTTTTTATGCATGTCTACCTTCCACTAGATGGACCGTGCACTCTGTGCACTGCTGCATTAATAATTTCCTCTCTTTCTTGTATCTTCAGGTTCTATCTCCTCACCATAACAGTATGCGAAAGCTTCCTCAGCTAGGTCTTTTATGCATTTATTATACCAATGGTTCTCAAACATTAGTAGGCATCAGAATCACCTCAGAGCTTATAAAACAGATTGCTGGGCTCCATCCAACTCCAGAGTTTCTGACCCATTAGGTCTGGAGTGGGGCCCCAGAACTTGCATTTCTAACAAGTTCCCAAGGTATGGCAATGCTGCCAGTCCAGAAATCCACAATGAAAACTAATGATTTATGGTTACGTAGTTCATATGCTTAAGTTAAAACAACAAAAAAACGCAAAAAAAAAAAAAAAAACCCCAAACAAACAAAAACAACAACAAAAAGCTTCCCCACTAAAATGCCAATCCTATATGAGGTCAATGAGTTCCTTTTGGTTATCACAAGATGCCTAAGAATAGGGTCTGGTACATAAGTAGGATCTAACATACTTGCTGGCTAAATTAACTCTAAGTTCATTCCTTCAACGTCTCTATTAGTCTTTTCCATAAAAAAGAAATGTCTTGCATTGCCCACACCTAAATTATCCACAGTTATCTCACTCCCAATAGCTCAGACCAAAAATTAATCTGAAAAAACTACTTCAGTGACATATTTTTAAAGTTTTTTTTAAAAGATTAAAAAAAGAAGAGTTGCACATTCCAAAGCTATCCTGTACAAGTAATTACCTGCTCTTAGAAATTTTTTATTTATGTACTGGCTCTAATAAGCTTGTATTCTATGATCAACTTAATTCTCCGGTGTTAAACTAACAAACTAAGGAGATCATGTGATCTGCCCCAGGTCAGTGAATCAGTTGTTTTTCTACTATTAGACATGGCCACAGTGAGTTGGAGTCTTCCTAACCACGAGACCAGTGTATCTTAGTTTCCAAATTAGAAGAAAGCCTTTATCTTAGAGCTGAAGACTAAATAAGTCACCTATGACTCAGAACCAAAGCCACAGTGACAGTAATAGCAGCTTTTATTTTAATCAGTTTAGTTTAAGTGAATATACAGGCACTATGATATATAAAGGACACTATGAATGTAGTCCCTTATTTCTGCATTCTATAAAATAGATAAGGAAACTTAAATGGTATCTTAGATCCAAAAAGTTGGAAAATATTTTACACTTAATTAACCTAATATCTACATTTTAGAGATGACATGACTAGTCCCAGACTGATTGAATGCCTCATAAAATTAGTAGCAGTAGGTAATTTACATATTCACTTCTTAATGACATACAGAATACAACTTTGTTTTAAACATTTCAAATAACATTAAAAAGACTTGCAGAGAAACCAGCAAAATAATGAAAACTTCTTATAAATATTATGGTATTTTAAAATATATCAGAACACGTGATCTTATATATGATCCATTTACTTGTCATCTTCAAAATTAGGCATCCCTATATAAAAATCAAACTATATTTTAATGCAATCTAAAATTAGGAGGAAAAATATTTAACACACATACATAAGATTTTTCAGAAAGAACAAGAAAGTTTGATTAAAACTGCTGACCTCCATATGTGGATTTTCCACAGCTACTTTTCTTTCTAAAGTTTTGAAGCTCCTTCAGGGCAGGGATTTCTGCAAGTGTGCACCATCAGCATAAGCACAGCATAAGGCACAGTAGGTTGAGTAGGTGCTTGATAAATATTTGATTAAAAAAAGATGATCCATTTTGAGTTTTTCTTAGGAAAACTGGCTATAATGAAAACAAAGTAGGAAAACTGTATTTCATTAAGAATCTGTGAATGAACTATTCTCAAAGTGTAGTCACCAGACCAGCAGCTTCAGTGTCACCAGTGAACTTGTTAGAAATGAAAATTCTGTGAGCCCCTCTGAGACCTCCAGACTCATAAACCTTGGGAGGAAGGGGAGAATGCATTTTCTCAAGACTTCCATGGGATTCTGCTGCACACTAAAGTTTTGAGAACTGCTATGTTAAAGAACACTTAATAATTATTCATTTCACACTTGATAATTATTAAGCACCCCAAAAAGCTTTTGTTTATAGATTATAACTATTCCTATCTGCCATATTTGAAAATAAAATGTTAAAATATCATAATATTTATTTTATTTTATTTTTTTAAAGATTTTATTTATTTGACAGAGAGAAACACAGCCAGAGAGGGAACACAAGCAGGGGGAGTGAAAGAGGGAGAAGCAAGCTTCCCGCAGAGCAGGGAGCCCGATGTGGGGCTCGATCCCGGGTCTCCAGGATCATGACCTGAGCCGAAGGCAGTTGCTTAACCAACTGAGCCACCCAGGTGCCCCCATAATATTTATTTTAAAACAAAAAATCTCCTCACATTTTAACAGAATAACTTTTTTTAAAGATTTTATTTATTTGAGACAGAGAGAGGGAGGACAGAGAGAGGGAGAGCAGAGAGGAAAAGGAAGAGAGAGAGGGAGAGGCAGACTCCCCGCTGAGCAGAGTTGGACATGGGGCTTGATCCCAGGCCCCTGAGACCATGACCTGAGCTAAAGGCAGACACTTAAAGACTGAGCCACCCAGGCACCTCATGAATAATTTTTTAAATGAAAATAACAATATTTTCGAGCACCTGGGTGGTTCAGTTGGGTAAGCTCAGGTCATGATCCTGGAGTCCTGGGATCGAGTCTCCTCTTGGGCTCGCTGCTAAGCAAGGAGTCTGGTTTTCCCTCTGACCCTCCTTCCTCTCATTCTCTCTCTCTCTCTCTCTCTGAAATAAATAAAATCTTTAAAAATAAAAAAAGGAAAGAAAAGAACAACATTTTCCCAAACAAACAAAAAAATTAGTGAGAAGAGAGGCACTGTTTTACATTTCTGACAATCTCTTTAATGACTTAGTAGAAGAGAGCGAGCACCTCAGATCTTCCGTGTTCAATCCGTTCCCATGCGTTGTTTTGGTTGAACTATATAATGAAAATCCAGGCTCATAGAGATATTTAGTTGGAAAGAGAGTTATATTTTAATAGCCTTTTCAGGGGACCCCTTTGTTAAGCATCTGCCTTTGGCTCAAGTCATGATCCCAAGGTCCTGGGATCAAGCCCTGCCTGGGGCTTCCTGCTCAGCGAGGAGCCTGCTTCTCCCTCCCCCTCTGTCCCTTCTCTCTCTCAAATAAATAAAATCTTCAAAAAAGTAATAATAGCCTTTTCAGGTTATAGTGGGTTTTACTCTCTGATCCTACACCAAAGTAACTGGTAGTTGCTTAAAAATTAGTTGCAGTGTGGAAAAAGAAGCCACATTAATGAACTTTTTGTGCTTTTTCAATGAAATCCATTGGTCTTTCTTGCACTCTGAATGGCTTTTTTATGCATGCAAGATTCTGTAACATCTATAGCAATGTATTGGTTATCTGGGAAAGAAGAGCTTACTGAGTTAATGCAGATCTGTCAAATGGTGCCATATTTCTTCCATTGTCTTTATATAATATTAACAAATGTGATTTTTTTGGATAATGCCACAGATCTAAATAGAGAAGTCTTCATGCTACTGTGAAGCTGTTAAGCCCACAGTGATAGAAACGAGATCTCCCAAATTCTCATTTTCACCTGAAGGCACAAATGGTGACAAATACTATTACTTTTCTTTCAAAAGACAGAATTGCTTTACTCACTATCAAGAAACATCTGCCAAATGACCAAGTCTGAGTAATAATACTGTCATCTGTCCTTTCAAGTTATCACAATGGTGTTCCATGGAACAGAACGGCTATTCCAGGATGCAACTCAAACAATCACACAGGGCTTTTCCTCAAGATAATCACCAGTCAGATGCATTTCATCACAAAGAACATTAAAAAGATGTGTGGTCAAAGGGTCAAGATATAATCAAATTAGTAACTTTCACTGCTTCATCATGAAAATTTTTAAGTGACACTAGCTTTTATCTTACTCCTGCAAATATAGGGTAGAAGAATACAGTGACTCATGCTAAGGTGTGGCAGTTTTACCCAACAATGCTTTAATAAAACATCAGTGCAAATGCCAACACAGTAAAAAAGGCAAATGACACCTCAGTATTGTTATATAAAATAGTTTTGATTTTGCAGATCCCTAATGTCTTAGAAAACTGTTTTTAAGAGCTGTTAAGGGCACCTGGGTTCCTCAGTCTTTAAGCATCTGCCTTTGGCTCAGGTCATGATCCCAGGGTCCTGGGATCAAAGCCCACACATCAGGCTCTCTGCTCGATGGGAAGCCTGCTTCTCCCTCTCTCACTCCCCCTGCTTATGTTCCCTCTCTAGCTGTGTCTCTCTCTGTCAAAAATAAATAAATAAAATCTTAAAAAAAAAAAAAAGCTGTTAAGAGGGTTGCCTGTGTGGTTCAAATGGTTAAGTATCTGCCCTCAGCTCAGGTCATGAACTCTGGGTCCTGGAATCAAGACTTGCATCAGACTCCCTACTCAGTGGGAGTCTGCTTCTCCCTCTCCCTTTGCCTCTCCCCCTGCTCATGCTCTCAAGTGAATAAATAAAATCTTTTGAGAGAGAGCGAGAGAGAGATCTTAAGAGAAAAGCCTAGAGTTTCCTTACTTCACTAATTTATTTGCTTACGTGCCATTCTCCCTACTAGCCTACACAATTCTTTACCACAGAGTTATATCTCAGTGGCTAAAACAGGAAGATTCAAATATTCATTCTTTGTTAAAAGAGCAAAGTCAGGAATGTTATTCACACGTAAGGCACAAAGTGGAGTAAAGCTTAACATCAAAGAATCCCTTGGCCCTTTTTCCCTACAATATTCATGACTGTAACAGTGCATCCAACTAGCACAGTAATTTAAAAACCCACTTATTTGATAGAGACCACACAGGCACTCATAAAAAGTGAAGAGAGGGATAAGGAAGTGCTTCTAAGCAGGGGGCAAGGGCTCCAGAGCAATTGCTGATGTGGTCTAGAGGTTCTCAGAAACTGTCAAGGTGTGCCAACTGACACCAACTATAATCACTTGCGGTTTCATTAGATTTTCTGGTTCAGTGAGAGCACAGGGAAAGATTTATGAGAACTATCCTCAGGGGGAAATGTGCAGTCAGGATCAAGGGACGATTCTGGTTATGGCCTCTGACATTTAGACTTTTGCGGGGTTAACTACCCTTGTTAGCTGCCCCACATTTGTTTTGGTCACCTGCGGCTCCTTGCCCTGTGATGATTCGCTGTGTACCGCTACAATGGAAAAGAGTCAATAAATTCTGCATAAAATGAATAAATAAAAAAGGAGAGAACTCCATTTATTTTTTTAGTTAGAATGGGGGCACCTGGGTGGCTCAGTTGGTTAAACGACTGCCTTCAGCTCAGGTCATGATCCTGGAGACCCGGGATCGAGCCCCACATCGGGCTCCCTGCTCGGCGGGAAGCCTGCTTCTCCCTCTCTCACTCCCCCTGCTTGTGTTCCCTCTCTGGCTGTATTTCTCTCTGTCAAATAAATAAATAAAATCTTAAAAAAAAAATAAAGTTAGAATGATTACGAGAAGAATTCAAAACAAAAATTCATTAATAATGCTTCCTCTAGATGAGCATAAATCCAAAATGGAACAGATAGAGACATAACTTTGTATTTTTCTGTATTATTTGAACTACTTTCAATCACTGACATAAACTGCTTTTATGATATAAAACAATATAAGTAATAATTAAAATAAAAAAGAGACTGCAGTTCACTTTAGCTGCAAGAAAAGGAAGACGCAGGAAAAGACTGATTCCACTCTGAGGTCTGTCTTATGAGGAAGGGGAAAAAAATCCCTAAGGAATAGAAAGGTTGAAGGTAGCATCCAAGAGTGGCTACATCAAGAAGCTACTTGGCCTTAAAGTTTAAAAAAAGGCTGTTTGCTACTCTTCACAGTGAAGCAGCAAGATGTGATGACCATGGGGGTGGGGGTAGGGGGGGGTCCGTCTGGTGGCTTCCAGGGACTGGCCCTGGTTAGCAGAGTGATGTCAACAGGAAAATATAGGCCAGGACTTGGAAAAGAATACAGGCCAGGGTAGCCACCCAGGTTCCTCATCCTACAGAGGGATGGAATTACCTTAACCTCACAGAACTGGGGCAATGAGAAATGAGACCATGTAAGTTGGCAAGGCAGGATTATTCTCTGGGAATCAGATTTTTCAGTTATAAAATGTGAGGAGGGACTACAGATTCCTTCAGATAGGAGTGATCTTAAATAGGTTAAAATACACATACATTTGGAAAAATCCCTTCAACTGTTATATTTAAAGTAAGGGTGATCTCATGATTCATCATTTAAGTCCAAATAACCTACTCTCTGAAACGGATCTCTTCTTACCGATTCTGAAAGGACTTTCCAGCAATATTGTCTCTGTAGGAATCAAACAAAACATGGTATTGATCCCGGCTCCATTCCAGAACCACCTAGGAAAAAAAGGAAAAAATGTTTACCCTGTATCAAATACTAAGAGTACAGAATTTTCACTTCATTTCAATTTCATTAAGAATCACTAAAGGAACAGGAAAAGAAATAAAAATTCATCCATTCACCCAGTGCCTACCATATATATACCAAACACTGTGCTCAGTCCAGATATAATAACTACAATAGGACAGTTATACAGACACAGAAATAAAAGCTATAGTTACTGGCCTGTGGAAGGAGGGAAATCAAAGAAATTTAAAAGGATGCAATATGAGAATTAGGTCTTAGAATGAGTTCACAAGGTAGGGAGGAAGGGACAGTGTGGCAAGAGCATATTCAAAGGCTGAGAAGCAGCAAGGGTGAGTGGTTGCAGGGCAACAGTGCAGCTGGCTTTGGTGGAGCACAGCTAGTAAGTGGAGAGAATGCGGCTGAGAAGGGAAGCTGGGTCTTGACTGTTGTGCCCTATGTACCATGGGAAGCAGAGGCTCTAAAGGATTTTCAGGCAGCTACATAATCCGTCCAAAACTTAGGACTCGCTTCACAGCACAGAACAAAGCTATAAGAGACTGACAAGATATTGGGGATGATGGCCTTATTATCTATGAAGTTTCAGCTGATGACCTTACTAAATAATTCAGGAAAGAATGGAAAGCTTCAGATAGGAGCTCCCTCATGTCTGCACCCCAAATCTATAAACCCACCCACACAAGTACCCATTTTCTTCTTCACTCCCTTTAGCACAGAAGAAGTGTCGGTCCTACTTGCAAACACCCCATCTCTATCCATTTGCTATGGATCTTATCAACCTGTCTCAAGTCCCTGTCTGTTCTCTCATATCCCCTCAAGAGGGCTATTTCCATCAGCCCATTACAGTAATCTCAGGAAAACCTTCCCTTCACTCCACATCCTCTGCTTTGGTCCTTCTATTCCAAATTCTGTCTTTAAAGGGCAAATATCTTTAGAGAGTCCTCTTCTATGCTCTATTTACCCTTCAGCCACTCCAATACCACTTCTGCACTTACCATGTCAGGGGTCTTACCAAGGCCTCCATGTTGTGGTATCCAGTAATATTTTCTCCCTCTCTGTCTTACTCAATTGGGTAGCAGCTACCCAGTTCTTCCCTACTGAACCACTTCCCTAGCTTTCCTTCCATCACTCTAGTGATGCCTCTTCAGTCTCCTTTGCCAGGTCATCTTTTTCTATCTGACCTTCAAAAATGTGTTCTTTCATTCCATTCCTCTCCCTGGAATGCCCTCCTTCCTGCCAAGGCTTCTTCTAGCTTCCTACTGTGCAAACCACAGGATGTGTCGCCCTGGTACATTCAGATGACCATGGAAGTCCCCATCATTTAGATTTCATTCCAGCCAGCAGAAAGGTGAGATAGGGAATGATATGCCCCTCCCTTAAGGTTTGAAACTTCTTGGAAGGGGCACCTACCATTTTGTTTTCAATGGCCAGAATGCAGTCATGTGATGACATGTGGCTACAGGGGAGGCCATGTGGACCCATGTGCCCAGCTATAACTGCTCATTTCTTTGCATGGCATTCGGGTTTTCAATATCTGACCTCTGCCTATCTTAACAATCTTACTTCACTGGGATACTTCATAAACACCACAAATTCAACTAATAATCCTCCCATCACTCGATGTACTGATTTAAAAACTGAGGGTCTAATGTACCTTGTACTGGGTTTACAAGAGAAATAAAGTAAGTTCTCTGACTCTAAGAAACTGTATAGCCAATGACTGACAGAGTTTACTGCCAACTACAACTGCACTGAAGAAGGAGCAATTCATCTAGGAAGACACTTAAAGACTTTCCTGAAGAAGCAATGTTAGCAGTCTTAAAGGATAAACAAGAGTCTGTTGACAGTTCAGCTGGGTGTGTTAGAAGGATCTGCTACCAAACTGGATGAGGGAGTGAAGAAGGGGAAGAGAAGCAAGGTGATTGCTAGGTTTCCAATATTTCTAGTATGAGTGTTTGAAAAGACAGTGGGGCCACTAATGACATAGGAGCAACAGGTATAGTGGGGATGAGGGCTGGTGGGACTCCCATTTTAGTCTGGTAGATCTGAGGCTGTGTATGCATATGACTGGCCTTTCCAACTGGACTGGAAATTCCAAAAGAAGCGGGGGGTGAGCTCTACGGTGCTATCACACACAACACCAAACCCAATGGCAGACATATAGCCATAAAATACCATCTTCGCTAAAGAATATGTTTAATGACATATTGTACTGATTTGGACTAACTTACTGAACTCAAAACAGAAGTGATTCTCCATCAATATCCCTATGAAGCTGCAAAAGAACTAGCACATTATTTTTGTAAAACAAACCTCAAAAAATAAAGCTCAGTATCATTGCTCTTGGCTCATAGTGTTACCCAGAAGATGGGAAGATAATTATCAGAGAGGGCATACTTCACAAATGGCTGAGAAATGCTGATATACTGTATGTTGACACAACGTGCTTCCCTCATCAGATAAATTTATCTCACCATCTCCAAACCACTTTCGTGTATTAGAAAGAACAAAGGCAGTAAAGAGTCCTTATCTATCAATTTAGGAATATGCTCCTCTTCTATCAGCTGAGAGTTCTGCACACTTCAGCGAAGGTAGTAGGAATGCTTGGTTATGATTCAGGAGACACAGGGTTTCACCCAAGCTCATCACCTTTACGAGACCTTATGCAAGTTCTCCAGTCTGTTTAGGGTGTTTCTTCATCTGTTTTACATTTTATGAAGGGAGTCTGACCAAATTGTCCCTGAAATCCCTTCCCGCCATAAGAGTATATGACAGAAGGGGTGCAGGGCTGTGGGGCTGGCACCATGACTGGCATAGTTTCTTCCCTGAGCCCACATTTCATTGGAACACCATGTCTTCAGCCTCCTCTGAATCTCTTATCCTTAGTCCTAACCCATCAACACTGAAACATGATCTTCCCTCATTACCACCATTTTCCTTTTCTGCTTAATTCCAACTGTCAACTACACCCTATTATGGAAATCTTGCTGAACTCTTTAAGTAAATGAGTAATGTGCTATACTGGGATCAAAAAGGAAAAAGCAAATGAAATGAAATGTCATCTGAGCACTAATGGCAGATCACTTTCGTACAATACCAGGATAGTGTAGAAAAGAGCAGAAATGTGAATGGGCAATTAAGAAATTATTCTGGGGGTAAATTATATAAATATAACTAACTTTCAAACAACAAAGAAGCCAAAATAGACCTAAGCTTACAATTAGATCTTGTTTTCAGCCATTATTAGCAATAAACAAAAGACCAGAAGAAAAGGTTAGAGAAACACTACCTACTATAAAATCAAGTCCCTTTTCATCCACAAAGCCTTTCCACATTCTTCGGCCTGACCTGAACGCTTCTTCATCAGAACCTTAACTTTCATCTCTACTGCTTATTTGGAAATCAATTTCATGGCCCTCTAACATTTCTTGCCTTGCATCCCTTAGCTTTTTTTATCATTATTTAGCTTCCCCCTCATGGAAGCATCTTGTCAGACCAATTAAGTTATAAACTGCTTGAGGATACAGAACTACTTAAAATTAATTCTACTTACTATCAACTCATACCCAGCACGATTCATTATATGCCATCTTCTTGTTCATAAATATTATCTGGTTATGGCAGGAGTAGCCTAAGACTGGATTTGGGGTCGGGGGGGAGGCACTGGGTGGCTCAGTTGGTTAATCATCTGCCTTTGGCATAGGACATGATCCCGGGTGCTGGGATTGAGCGTGCATCCTCTGGGCTCCCTGCTCATTGGGGAAACTGCTTCTCACTCTCCCTCTGCCCCTCCTCCTGCGCATGCATGCACTTTATCCATCTCCTCTAAATAAATAAATAAAATCTTTAAAAAAAAAAAAAAAAGACTGGGTTTGGAGACTTGGGACATCAGACACCTCCGGGGGACAACCTCCCAGGTTCTTCTATTTAGTAACTGTGTAAACGTGGGTACTCGATTTCCTCAACTATGAACTAAGTACAAAATGTATTGTGTGTTGCTGCAGTAGGACAGTGATTCTCAGTTGACATGCATAAATAAAAGGTCTGAGAAAGGTGCCAGGCATGTTAGAAGACATAGTAAACAAAGGATATCTTCCTCAACCATCGTTTATAATGGCAAACATTTAAAATATTACACTGATAGTACTGCAACATTTTTATGGAGAAAACCAGAAAACTAATGTGATTTTTACAGACACAATGCTGGTCTTTAAAAAATTTCTTACTTGCCATTTTGTGATAACCCCTTACCCCCTCCACACACCTCTCTCTCTACACTATTTTCTTCAGAGTATTTACTTTTTTTCTGCCATTAAAAAGAGTATTGGTAAAACTTAAAGACACAATGAACTAAAATACTATTTATTAAAATATTGTATGAACTCTGAAATACCACATATGCAGTGTATTATAAATAAACAATTGTAAAAATCATCTAGGGAAACCTGGGTGGCTCAGTCAATTAAGCAACTGCCTTCAGCTCAGGTCATGATCCCAAGATCCTGGGACCAGATCCTTCCTAGGCAGGAAGCCTGCTTCTCGTTCTGCTTGTGCTCTCTCTCTGACAAATAACTAAAAATCATCTAAAGGTAGTTTTTTTTTACTAGTTTAAAATATTTATCACTTTTAAGACTACATGTTAATAATCATGGCATTCAAACTATTCAAGATCAATTGTTGGTCATTTTTTTACAAATTGCAGTCAGTTAGTCTTAATGTGTTGATCACAGAGAAGGGGCACATTCCCACATTCCCCAAGCACCATCATGCCAGGTGCTCTTCTCCTCCCCACTGAATCACTGCAAAAAGGTACTAGCTATGAGGGAGGCACTTCAATGGGTCATTGCCCAAAGAAAAGCCCCAGGCCACATAGCCATGTATAATGGGGCTGAGATGTGAAGCAGCCTAACTCCAGAGCTCATGTTCCTGTTTAGCTTCACCCAGGCTCTCTCAGTCTCAGCAGGCTGCCTCCTCTGATGCTTACTTATACCGAAGCTAGCTTTGTCAAGCATACATTTATAAATGTGCTCATTCAACCAATTCCGAAACTGGTTATGTTTATCATCCTTAATTCAATGACCCAGATCTGTTTCCCTGGCATGTTTATAAATGACCACAGTCCATAATAATTTGTTTTGCCCTCGGTATTTTTAGAATGTCTAACAGTCCTCTAACTGGCTCGTGCATACAAATACTAAATTTTTGGATAATAAAACTTTTTAAAGTTTTAACATTGGTACATGCTTTGAAGATTTTCATAATCCTAGAACAAGTTCAAACTCATGCCTGTTTAAGAATAACAGTTACTGAGACACAAGCTTCATAATCTTTTATATGAGAATTCCCCTCTTAAGGAAAAAAGGAAGGTAATTATCCAGAAGAGAACTGGTGTACAGTGGAATGATCTTACAATCAGAAGACATGAGTTTCAATCTGACACTTATCAATAAATGATCTACGGCATTTGTTAATTCTCAATTTCTTCTCTTGTAGAATGAAGGTAGGAATGCCACCTATTTCACATAATTATTCTGATGAATGAATGAGATGTGCTGATCATACAGATCTGTACAACCATACTTCCATGCAAGCTGTTCATGTGTTCATCCTACAATATACTTACCTGTTTAAATATCTGTCTTAACCTCTGTGAGCAACTCAAAGCCAAGAACTTGATCTCTTTCTAATTTTTATTCCCAGAACCTTGCACAGTGCCTAGCACAAAACCATAAACCTTCTAGAATGAATAAATATGGCTACTAGTTTTATAAGACAAACATTTTGGAACAGCTTACAGGGCATGGTTTCCCTCCAGGACTTTCTGCTTTCGAATTCTCCAGGATACTCAAGGTAAAAGCTAAAGGCTAGAGTTAATAAAGAGACAGCAGCAGGCTAGGCACACAAGGGTATAAAACTCTGTAAAAGCAAATGGCCCTTTCTCAATTTTTCAGGTGTAGATATGTGATATGCAGGATGCATGGGTACCTCAGTCAGTTAAGTGACAGACTTGATCTCAAGGTTGTGAGTTCAAGGCCCCACAGTGGGCTCCATGCTAGGTGTTGAGGAAAGAAGAAAGAAAAGAAAAGAAAAGAAAAGAAAAGAAAAGAAAAGAAAAGAAAAGAAAAGAAAAGAAAAGAAAAGAAAAGAGAGAGGAAGGAAGGAAGGAAGGAAGGAAGGAGAAGAGAAGAGAAGAGAAAAGAAAAGGAAAGAAAAGAAAGAAGTGACATAGGTACCCTGTACTATTTTACAGGGTACTATAAAACTTCTCCAACTTCAAGCAGTAAGAATCCTAAGCAGCAATGACAGAGCTTTTCACACACTAATAATGATACTTGAAGTTTATAATATTCCCCCAAAAAAGAAGCTTAAAATATTCCTAGTAACAACATGCTCCTCACAGTTTCTGAAAACAAAATTTATTTTTCATTAAGAGGCATTACAAGAGAGACCAGATATCTTAAAGATACTCTAAGCTTTATCTTTTCTACTAACTCTCCTCTTCTTGAAACCAATCAGGAAGTCAATCTGCTCATCACCATCCGGGCTGCTATGACAAAATATCAGAGACTGGTAGCTTGTAAACAACAGAAATGTATTTCTCACAATTTTGGGGACTGGAAGACTAAGATCAAGGCACCAGCAGACTGGGTGTCTGCTGAGAGCCTACCTTCTGTTTCAGACTGCCTTCTCCTTGAGTCACCTTACATGACGGGTAAGGAAGCTCTCTGGGGTCTCTTTATAAGGGCATTAATTTCCAAATCCCCTCCCAAAGCCCCCACCTGCAAACACTGCCACACTGGGGATAAGTTTTGAGAGGACACAACCATTCAGTCTATAGCATTTCCCAATGCAAAATGTCTAAGAGATTAACCCATTTCTTATTAGGAGTTGAATGGTTATTAAAACCAGGTTGATTCCCCCCATTTCACATAAAGGAAATGATCCAAATCCAAGATGTAGGACCACCATTTATTCAACCTTAACTAAACTCAAAAACACTTTTCTAGACCACTTCTACCTTCTCTGAATCCTTCAGAGAATTAGACACACATCATGTATTTATTGAACACTGTAAGGGGCACAAAATGGAAACCAGGCCTGTGTCCTCAAGGAGCTGACATCCCCATTAAGGACTATTTACTAGCATAAAATGATTAAGGAATATTTACTGTTCAGCTGAAAGAGATGACTCACAGGGGAAATAATAATCAAGGACAGGGCTAATCATAACAACTAAATAAAATCTCTCTCCTTTTCCCAGGACAGAAAACTGAGATTTTTTTAGAGGAAATAAAGGAGCAGAGGGAGGGAGAGGAATGTTTGCCACAGGGGTGGGGGAGGGAAGTGGAAGCAAAATAATGAAGGAGATCGTATTAAAAAGTGGAATTAAAAACATTAAACCTTTGACAGTTCATTCTAAAAAAATTGTATCTAAAAGGGGGAAAAAAAACTCCTGTAACCACACTTAAATAAAAATAAAAGGGGAAAAAAAACCCAAAACTTACCAAAGATATTTTCAAAATGTACTAGGTATATGTAGATTTACTTGTTTTATTGGTCAGAGTTTACAGAATCACAGAATTGTACAGGATGGACTTTAAATCCAGTGCTCTACTCTACAAGCCCATGTCTGAGTCTCTGCTATAATGTCATGGTAAAGTTATTTGACCTATAAGTTTAGACCTGCACTGTCCAAAATGGTATCCACTAACCACTACGATTATCTAAAGTAAGAGTAAATAGGGGCACCTGGGTGGCTCAGTCATTAAGCGTCCACCTTCAGTTCAGGTCATGATCTCAGAAACCAGTCCCGAATTGGGCTGGCTCCCTGCTCCATGTGAAGTCTGCCTCTCCCTCTCCTACTCCTCCTGCTTGTGTTCCTTCTCTTATGTTTCTCTCTCTGTCAAACAAATAAAATCTTATATTAAAAAAAAAAAGACTACCTAAAATTAAATAAAAAGCTCAGCACCTCAGTCACACCAGCCACATTTCAAGCACTGATAGGGTTAGTGGCTACTGTCTGGGACAGCTCAGAATTACAGAATACTTCCATCACTGAACAAACTTCCACAGGACAATGTTTTGGTTATTCAATCCTAAAGTTAAGCAAGAGTCACACAAGGAAGCCCCGGTTTTGTGATTTTAGACGAGTCACTTAAACGTTAAGTGCCAAATGTAAAATTCAAGTAATACCTTATCTTAAAAGGGGTTGTTACAAAAAATAAGTGAGCAAATATATACCCATATATTCTGACAACTACAAAGTATAATAGAAAATGTAAGCTATTAAGACTATGAAAACACATTGAACTTATTTAGCCCCTCAAGAGGCTCAGTCTGCTGGGAAGACAAATATGAAACAATTACAATATATCTTGTGAAAAATATAACCGAAATATGAATGAAAGTATAGTTGAACCAGCTAATATTTCCATTGTAACTATTAACAGGAACAAAAACTAGTCAAATTAAGGTTTCTTTTTTTACTTTATTTTGGTAAACTTAATTAAATAAAGATTTAATTTAAATCAAAAAGTTTAGTGAAATGAGATAGTTTTATAAAATATCTGCCTATGATACTGTGCTCACTTCCGTCAACAACCAAATTTTATCTCATACTATTTGCTAGTTAAAAACATTTTTTAAATACAGCAAGAGATCTCTTTTTATGAGTCTCAAGTACATAAAAATCATAAATTTGTTGAAAAGTATGTTACAGATTTTTATTTTTTTTATTTTTTATTTTTTTTAAGATTTTATTTATTTGACAGAGAGAAACACAGTCAGAGAGGGAACACAAGCAAGGGGAGTGAGAGAGGGAGAAGCAGGCTTCCCGCCGAGCAGGGAGCCCGATGTGGGACTCGATCCGATCCGGGACTCCGGGATCATGACCTGAGCCGAAGGCAGTCGTTTAACCAACTGAGCCACCTAGGGGCCCCTGTTACAGATTTTTAAATAGCTGCAAAGCCATTTTAAAAAATCTCCCCTTTCCTGAAAGGCAATTAGCATTATGTATCAAAGGACCAAACAAAAGGTCTTTTCTTCTGGCTAACTCTACTTCCGATATATACATGCCAAGGAAATCATCACAGCTGTACCTAAAGACTTGCATAAATATGATAATGGCCATTATTATTTATAAAACCTAAACATAGCATCTAATAATTAAGCAATAGGTAATCAGGAAAATAAAGTATAGTCAAACAAATACTATGAAGCAATTTAAAAAAATCTTATTTTCAAGGCGCCTGGGGGGCTCAGTCGGTTAAGAGTCTTTCTTTGGCTCAGATCATGATCCCAGGGTCCTGGGATTAACCCCTATCCCTGGGTTTAAGCCCTACATCCATGAGGCTCCTCGCTCAGCAGGGAGCCTGCTTCTCCTTCTCTCTCTCCCTCTGCCTGCTGCTCCCCGTGCTTGTATGCTTGTGCACTCTCTCTCTGCCACAGAATAAATAACACCTTTAAAAAAAAATCCCATTTTCAAATAATTTAGTAACTTAATTCAGTCACTTAATAAATACTATGTGGTACCATTCTAGAGTCTGAGAATTTAGCAATGGCCAAAACAAAGTATCTTCCTTTGTAGAGCATACAGAAGAGTCAACAGGTAAAGTGTTTGATAAAATATTATGTGAAAAAAGCAATAATCAAAACTTATCAGTCTACGGGGCGCGTGGGAGGCTCAGAGGGTTAAGGCTCTGCCTTTAGCTCAGGTCATGATCTCAGCGTCCTGGAATTGAGGCCTGCATCGGGCTCTCTGCTCAGCAGAGACCTGCTTCCCCCTTTCTCTGCCTGCCTCTCTGCCTATTTGTGATCTCTCTAAGAAATAAATAAAATCTTTAAAAAAAAAACTTAACTGTCTAAAGCAAGATGTTAGCAAAATGGCAGAGTAAGCAATTCCAATCTTTCATCTCCCTCACCCGCCCCAGAAGCACTGAAAAATAAATAAAAACTGCCAGAACATGTAAAGAAATAGTATAAGAAACGTCCATGACATCAAAAATTCAGAATGGGCAAATCTGTACAGACAGAAATTAGAGGTTACCAGGTCCTACGGGGTGATTGGAGTTATTGCTTAATGGTTACAGAGTTTCTGTTCATGGTGATGAAAAAGTTTTGGAAACAGATAGTGGTAATGGTTGCACAACAAGAAAATATAATTAATGCCACTGAGTTATACACTTAAATACTGTTAAGATGGTAAATGATATGTTATTTCTGTTTTACAACAATAACTCAAAAGAGGACTAAGTCACTGCAATACTCTTCCCAAAAGCCTAATAAAGGAACATTGCAAACAACTCTAAGACTACAGATCTCACAGCTTAAATGAAACAGTCCAATTCCTTGAAAGACACAATCTACCAAAGCTCGAATGAGAAACAGATAACCTGAATAGGCATATACCTATTAAAGAATTTGAGGCAATAATTAATTAATTTCCAAACTGAAAGCACCAGCCCCAGGTCGGTTCACTAATGATTTCTACCCAACATTTAAAGAAGAAATAATACCAATTCTCTACAATCTCTTCCAGAAAACAGACTTCCTAATTCATTCTATGAAGAAAAGTACATTTCTCATGAACACAGATGTAAAAATCCTCAGTAAAATGTTAAATCTAATCTAACAATGTAGAGAAAGAATCATACACCACAACCAAGTGGGATATTTTCTAGATATGAATTTCTGAATCCTGGTTTAACATTCCAGAATCAGTTAATGTAATCTATCACATCAGTAGACTATATATATATATATTCTTTATATATATATAATTTTAAGAGGTGCATAAAAAAAGCATTTGACAAATTCCAACACCCATTTTTTTTTTTAAGATTTTATTTATTTATTTGACAGAGAGAAACACAACCAGAGAGGGAACACAAGCAGGGGGACTGAGAGAGGAAGAAGCAGGCTTCCTGCCGATCAGGAAGCCGGATGTGGGACTCAATCCCGGGTCTCCGGGATCATGACCCGAGCCGAAGGCAGTCGCTCAACCAACTGAGCCACCCAGGCGCCCCCCAACACCCATTTCTGATTAAAAAACAAACAAACAAAAAACTGTCACTAAGCTAGGAATAGAGGGAAACTTCCTCAACTTAAAAACAGTATTTACAAAAAACCTAGAGTTAACATTATACTTAACAGTGAGAAACTCAAAGCTTTCCCACTAAGCTCAGAACAAGGCAAGGATATCACCTCTCACCACTGCTTTTCAACAACACACTGAAGTCCTAATTAATGTAATAACACCAAAAAGGAAATAAAAGGTATATAGATTGGGAAGGAAGAAGTAAAACTATCTTTGTTGACAGATGACATGACTGTAGAAAACTCAACAGAATCGAGCCAAAAAAACCCAAACAAAAAACTCCTGAAACTAATAAACAAGTAGTTGCAGAATACAGGTTGCAACACACGAAATATACAAAAGTCAACTGCTTTCCTATATACCAGCAATGAACTACATGACATTTTGGAAAAGGCATCACTATATATACAGTTTAAAAAAAAAAAATCAAGGGACCTGGGTGGCTCAGTCGGTTGTGTCCGACTCTTAGCTAAGGTCTTGATCGCAGGATCATGAGTTCAAGCCCCACACTAGGTGTGGAACCTACTTAATTAAAAAATAAAATAAAATACCCCAATACATTGACTATCAGTGGGGAGGGAACCAAGGACTAGGCGTAGTGCAGGACAAGGGTATTATCAGGGCAATGAAACTACTCTGTGTGATACTGCAATGGCAGATACATGATATAAGTAACAGTATGTATTTTAAAAATTCATAGAACTGTATAGTACAAAGAATGAATCCTAATGTACAATATATTCTTAGTTAATAAAAATGCATCAATATTGGCTCATCAATTATAAAAATGTACCATACTGATGCAAAATGTTAAAAATAGGGCAAAATATGCTGGGAGAGAAGAGGTATATGTGAAATCTGTGCACTTTCTAAGCAAGTTTTTCCATAAACTTTAAGCTGCTATAAAATAAAACCTATTAAATTTTTATAATAGTTAATTTTACCTGTCAATTTGACTAAGCCAGGGGGGTGCCCAGGTATTTAATCAAACATTATTTTGGGTGTGTCATTGAGGGTGTTTCCGGATAATTTAACATCTGAATGAGTAAAGCACTTGTCCTCCCATTGTCGATGGGCCTCAGTGCAACAGCTGAAGGCCTAAATAAAATAAAAAGGCTGAATAAGAGATAACTGCTTCTGATCTGACTGCCTTGAGCTGGAACGTCAGTCTTTCCTCCCTTTGGATTTGAACTGAAACATCAGCCTTTCTTGGCTCAAGTTTTCCAATTTTAGGACAGGGACTATACTAAGCTTTTCTGGGTTTCAGGCCTTTCGACTTAGGTTAGAACTACACCACTGGCTCTCCTAGGTCTCTAGCCTTGCTAAATGCAGATCCTGGAGACCTACTGGTCTCCATAATCATGTGAGCCAATTCTATGTAATAAATCTATTTCCATACACACCCAGATACACATCCTATTGGTTCTGTTTCTCTGCAGAACCCTGATTTTATATATACATATATACCTATCTACTTTCTATTAAGCTTTAATTAAGAAACTGATTACTGCAGGTGATCTTTCTATATTTAGATACTAGGACAAAGTATGTCTGCACTCAACTTCTTAGTGGCAAGCTCTATTCTAGCAGCTGAGGATACAGTGGTGAATAAGACAGAAAGGCTGGATAAAAAAGAAATCCCATTCCCAAAGTTTACATTTTGATGGAGAGAGGACACATTAAATATATACATACACATTTTTCAGACTAAGCACTATTAAAAAAAAAGAAGAGGGCGCCTGGGTGGCTCAGATGGTTAAGAAACTGCCTTCAGCTCAGGTCATGATTCCAGAGTCCTGGGACTGAGTCCTTCATCCAGCTCCCAGCTCCGCAGGGAGTCTGCTTCTCCCTCTAACCTTCTCTCCACTCTCATGCTCTCTCTCACTCTCTCAAATAAATAAATAAAATCTTTAAAAAACAGAAAGAAAGAAAGAAAGAAAGAAAGAAAGAAAGAAAGAAAGAAAGAAAGAGGAAAAAAAAAAAGAAAAGAAAAGAGAAAAGAAAAAAGAAGGAGACTATATTAAGGAATGTCCTGCTAAAGAGGCAACGTTAGGTTGGGTGATAGGAAAACCCCATCTGAAAAGGTGGTACTGAGCTGAGGCCTATAAAGACAAGAAGGAAGGTGCCTGGGTGGCTCAGGTGGTTAAGCCACTGCCTTCAGCTCAGGTCATGATCCTGGAGTCCTGGGATTGAGTCCCACATCGGGCTCCCAGCTCCGTGGGGAGTCTGCTTTTCCCTCTGACCTTCTCCCCTCTCATGCGCGCGCGCTCTCTCTCTCTCTAAGTAAACAAATAAAATCTTTAATAAATAAATAAAGACAAGAAGGAGCCCATCACATGATGGTCTGGAGCAGGGGTGGGACTGATAATGCAAAGCTCCTAAAGCAGAAACAAATTTGATGGTTCAGGGAATAAAAAGACAGTGAATACACCAGTCCTAAGTCTAAACCTCAGGAAGGTTTACAGGTGCCTACCTGATTTTTTGTGCCTTTACTGTCTTGAGAAGAACATGCATAGGCTGGCCCACTGGTCCCAGCAGGATGAAAGACAAGTGTAGCAGAGCCAACCAAATCCCACCCAGATGAGCCAGCTCTCATGTGTCTTGCACATCAGGGGAATACATGTCATTTTAAAAAAGATTTTATTTATTTATTTGAAAAAAAGAGAGAGAGAGAGAGAGAAGCTAGTTTGACACAAGGCTTAATCCCAGGACCCCAGGATTATGACTTAAGCCAAAAGCAGACACTTAACTGACTGAGCCACCCATGCACCCCAGAATAAATGTAATTTTAAGCCAAGGGATTGGCAAGTTTTTTTTCTATAAAGGTCCCAAAATAGTAATCATCTGAATGGTCTCTATTTTCTTCTGGATGAATCCAAATTCTTTCATATCATTCAATAGCCAAGTCCTGAAATGGCTACTATGTACCTCTCCAGCTTCAATCCTCAGTGTGCTGCAGTCTTTCAGAACTACTTTTGTTCCTGAAAAGTAATAATGCCTCTTAAACCCATGCCTTTACACTTATGGCATCCTTCCTTATTGAAAAGTGGTATTGGGGGGTGGGGGAGGTTTCCCTTCCTTCCCTTGGGCCATCTATCCTATCTCCTTCAAGATCAAGTTCAAATGTCAGTCTTAAAGTCTGAGAAACACCAGTGCCTTGTCCTTCAACTTAATTTATCACAATGCATTTTGTCTATTTGCTTGCCCATCTCCTTGTCTAGAGCGAACTCCTAAAGAGCAGAAAGAAACTGAACTATTTTTATGTCTCTATCAGGCAGCAGAGTACCTGGCCCAGAGTAAACACCTCCATAAATCTCTGTCGAATAAAAGCTTCTGAAAATCTGGTAAAGAAGTTTTATCCAATCTGGAATTAATCAGAGAGAGAAATGAAGGTAATGGAGGCACCTGGATGGCTCGGTTGGTTGAGCATCTGCCTTCAGCTCAGGTCATGATCTCAGGGTCCTGGGATCAAGCCCCACACTGGGCTCTCTGCTCAGCAGGGAATCTGCTTCTCCCTCACACTCTCCCTCTGTGCTTGCTCTGTCTCTCTCTCTCTCTCTCTCTCTCTCGCTTGCTCGTAAATAAAATCTTAAAAAAAAAAAAAGGAAATAAAGTTAATGGAATGGGGTAGTGAGGGGGGAATAAAAGGTATATGGGGGGGAGAGATAAACTAGAACCTAGAAGAAACAATTTTAGGAAGCGATTTTTAAGTGGGCAATACGGTTTAGTCTGGTAACAGAAGGCAAATGGCTCTCCTTGAACAAGTGTGACTTAGTCTGTAACATTTTTTTTCTCTGCTTAATTTAGTACAAGTATGAATCACACACAGGCTGACTAATCACCTGCTAAAGATACTGCATGTGGATCATAAGACTGGAACAATCAACCTAAAGGACAGTAAGACCACTACAAGATATATTGTGAATATGAAGAACTTATTAAAACTACACTTGTGGGACGCCTGGGTGGCTCAGTTGGTTGAGCGACTGCCTTCGGCTCAGGTCATGATCCCGGAGACCTGGGATCGAGCCCCACATCGGCCTCCTGCTTCGGCGGGAAACCTGCTGCTCCCTCTCTCAGTCCCTCTGCTTGTGTTCCCTCTCTAGCTGTGTTTCTCTCTGTCAAATAAATAAATAAAATCTTTAAAATAAAATAAAATAAAAAAAACTACACTTGTTATATTTTAGAAGGAACTAGAATAACATACATTATAGCACAGCCTATGTTAAATTAATGCACTTACTGCCTCTGTTTTCATATCAACCATAATAAAGCACACTCAGGTAAAGAAATAACTGCAAACCGTTCAGCTCTGCCTCTAAGGAAAGATTCATGTACTCTTCAATGTAACCTTGGGCACCAGACCAGAAGGTTGGTCCCCTGCTGCTCTCTTCATTGAGCATCCTGGCCAAAGGAAGAACAGACCTGAGATGGGACACGTGACCCTTATTTAGCATCTATAAACCATCTTTCCTCACTAAGGCTCAATCACAATCAATGAATAAAAATAATTTTTTATAAGTAGTCATTCAACAAAGCACATATTCATTCGCTTAACATCTATAGTTAGTATCTGACAAAGCAAATGAACTTGTCTATCTTGTTTACTTTTGTATCCCAAGATGTCAGTGGAGTGTTTGCCACATAATGGAACATAAAGATCAATGATTTTGCTTCCTAAATCTCTCAAATTTGGGGTGCCTGGTGGCTCAGTTGGTTAAGCCACTGCCTTCAGCTCAGGTCATGATCCTGGAGTCCCGGGATTGAGTCCTGCATCGGGCTCCCAGCTCCTCGGGGAGTCTGCTTCTCCCTCTGACCGTCTCCCCTCTCATGCTCTCTCACTCACTCTCTCTCTCAAATAAATAACTAAAATATTTTTTAAAAACTCTCAAATCTATCCACCTTTCTTAACATACCCTTCTACCAGCCTAATCCAAGGCTCCTGATTAAGTGACTGCAGCCATTTTTGCTCTCCCTCTAATTCAAGTTTTTCTACTTTGGCACTATTGACATTCAATACTTGAAAACACGCCGCTGTGGGGGCTGCCCTGTGCATTACAGAAAGTTCATCAGCATCCCTGGTCTCCACTCACTAAAACACAGTACATAATAACCTTGAATGGTATCCCATTGTTCTCAGGACAAACACCCAAATCCTGAACACCTAATCTACCAAGTGCTGGGAAGTGGGTACCACCAACTGCACCGGTCTCCCCTAGATCCTCACTTTTTCTTGTTCTCCAGCCTCCAGCCATATGGGCCCGTGTGCACCTTCTCAAATGTATCCCAACTTCAAGACCTTCATGTTGGTTCCAGAATATGAGCACTACTGATATTTCAGGCTGGATAATCTTTGCTGTGGAGCCTTTCCTGTGCATTGTAGTTTAGCAGAATCTCTGGCCTCCACCCACTAAATACCAGTAGCACCAACCCCACCCTGTACCCCAGCTGTGACAACCTAAAATGTCTCCAGACACTGTCAAATGTCGCTGGGGGCAAAATCATCCTTGGCTGAGAAACAGTGGCCTAGAGTGCATACTTGCCCTGCTCTGTCCTCTGCCTCAGCAATTCTTACCCTTCAAAGTTGAGCTCCAGTTACATCAGGAAAGCCTCTCCTGACCCAGGCACCAGAAAGGAACCTGCTGGTCTCACCCACAACACCCTCTCCTTCTTTGTAGCACTGCTCACAAGGTCATTAAGAAGCATTTAATGTCTGATTGTGACTGTACAACCAGAATATAAACTCCTCCTCGCAGGAACAGCTCTATGCCCAGAGGCCTGGCATGGTGCTCAAACAAAGAATGTGCTGTCAGAAGAATGATTCTGGTGTTCTGCTGGGTGCAGGGACCCCGAGATAAGAAAGGCAATGTCTTTGTGCTCATGATGCTGAGTACAGAAATGGCAAATAGGTTTTGTCTCCTGGGCAAACTCAATTAACTGCACTGAGAAAACATGCATGTAGAAGTAACTTTCTTCTGAGGCACCGAAAAGACCAAATGTCACATTCCAAAGTGAAGAGGTGAAACAAGAAGCAAAGTTTCCTCAGGAGATGGTTGAAAACTCATCCAAATCATGATAGAAAGGTCCAGGGGACAGTTTAGGAAGCTGCTGGCATTCTGCAAATCCACTTGACTTCATCTAAAGGGGAGAGGTGGCAATTGCTTTCAGTTCTCCTCAAGCCAGAAGAAGGGCTCAGTGGTACCAACACGACAGCCCACAACAGGTCTGTGCAGGTGGGTAGATGCCACAACTGTCTCATACCCAAGAAACAGAAGGGCGGGCTGGCAAACTGCTCTGAGGACAAAGAAGAGGTTGCTGCTATGCTGGAATCAGCCCACGCTCCCCCACTCAGAGCTAACAGGGTTCAGGATACACTACCCCAAAATACAGCACCTTGGCTTATTGAATATTTCAAGCTGAAGAAATCTGAGAAACGAGGCTAGTCACCAGACTCTCTGTGAGAAGTACCCTCTCTACACCACGAGGGAAGGAGCATCCTCATCTCCAAAGGACAAGTATTGCCAAAAGGAATCTTAATGAACATGTCTTGTGTTTCCCCAGCTTATTACACTTAGCTCATTCTCATTTTTATCCTATCAGAATTTTCTCAAACTCTACTCTTCATCAAACCTTTAATAAAAATACTCAGGTTTAACTACTTTTTGGAGTCCTTATTTCCCAGGCTCCCACATCATGTAAAATTTAGATCAAATAAATATGTACGCTTTTCTCTTATCAATCTGTCTTTTGTTACAGGGGCCCCAGCCAAGAACTTAGAAGAGCAAAAGGATAAACTTCTCTTACAAAGCAAAGCACGTTGGTCTTCCATGCACCAGATGTGTGCCATGCACAAGAGATTACCTACAGAGGGTCATCTTAGATCATCTAGGGTCCCCCAAAAGAAAAGCAAAGAGACTGAGATGAGAGGCTCATGGCATCATCAGATTCCGAGGGACCAAGGAAGGAGCAAGTGATCAGTCTAAATGAAGAGGCATTTGCTCTCATCAGAGAGCAACCCTGGCTCTCAGGGTGTGGTCTCTGAAGGAGGCGCTTTGAAAGCACACCAGAGAGAATGAATAATCTTTGAAACCACAAATTCCAGAGAGCTCAAACACCTGTTTTGGAAGGACTTTCCTGCCCTCACTTCCTTTCCTTCTAGGTGCTCCAACCTCCTAGGTTTCTGGCCCCTACGAAGGGCTAGAAACAGACTATGGAGGAGTAGAGGCATCAGATGAATAAAGAGAAAAGTAGCCCACTGTACCCAACCTTCCTTCCTCAATTGCAGGCTTTCTGCCTAGGGCAGGTCTGAGCTGGGAAGGTAAGAGGCTTCAAATTCAAAAGGCTTGAAGTTGCTGAAATGACATTATGTTTTATAATTTGAAGTGACCACAGACTCTTTATAACCAGGACACCTGGGTGGCTCAGTCAGTTAAGCATCTGCCTTCGGCTTGAGCCATGATCCCAGGGTCCTAAGATGGAGTCCCACATTGGGTTCCTTGCTCAGTGGGGAGCCTGCTTCTCCCTCTGCCTGCTGCTCCCCGTTTGTGTGTGCACGTGCGTGCTCTCTCTCTGATAAATACATAAATAAAATCTTTTAAAAAAAGACTTTTATCACGTAGGAGTGACAGAGAAGGACCCCCTGAGTTTTCACTCAGAGGCAGAAAAAAAATTAACCCCACAAGTTGATACAAAGGGCCAGTGGGAGATAAAGATACTGGCTACATATCAGTTGTGCTTATTCAATATGAGAACTGCTACACATCCCACCACTTGTGCTTACTGAACATGACACTTATTATAGCCATGACCTACCCAGCACCACTTGCCTATTCTTTCCTAATAGAGCTCTGTACCTACATAACACAAATGTTCAGGAGACAGGCCCTAAGTTCAGGAATGGATCAGACTGGTCAAAAAGCAACCTCTTTCTCCTTTCAGGGTTGTTTTTAGGAATGTTTCTACGATCCAATCCCAGGAAAGGTTTGCTGAGGTCTTGGGTCAAGTTCTTCCTCTATTTTCTGGAAGAGTTGCCAGGAGCTAGGGGAAATCCCACACTGTTAAAAAAAGAATTATTCTGAAGCTAGGTCTGGGTGCAGTGAAGAAAGAGTACCATGATGAATGAGCACTGTCTGTCAAAGAGAGGCAGAGTGGTAGGGTCTGCACTGCAGACAGGTAGAAGGAAGTGTGGAATTAGATCCGGTCAAGGCAGCTGGAGATAAGGGAGTCAGACAAATGTCTGGATGGGGATCTAAAAAAATGACATCCCCTGTAAGAGGAGATGGCCAAGGATCAAAGCCTGGGGAATCTCAACATTCAAGACTGAGAGAGAACAGTGAGTAGACAAGGAGAACAGAGAGGGTGATCTCCATGAAGAAAGAGGGAGTCAGAATATCCAAACACGTCATCGTTCCAGGTTCTGCAAACACAACATGCTCAATTTCAATAACAAAGTTAACAATATTTAGACCTCATTGCTACAAATGTAACTATCAATTCACCATATTAAAATGAATTATTGCTGAAAGATGTAAAGGCACACAACTGCCTATTAACACAGCCAACTAAAAAAAAATACACCC